>BCLF01000020.1:1794180-1840861 GCA_001602275.1 Zoysia japonica | reverse complement strand
GGCCGCGGGGCATGGTGGTGGTGCGGCACGGCTACGGCCGGCGGCGCGGGGCCACGGCGCTGGCCGCGTCCATGGGCGCCGGGACAAGGGTCGTGCGCTCCGTCTACCTGCCCATCGGCAAGGGCGTCGAGGTTCTGCACGTCGGCGTCGGCAAGGGGCCCAGCCTGCAGACCAGGAGCGGCGGCGCCGGGCGTGCGGCCGGACGGTGGATCCGGCACGTCAACCACGATACCGGCGAGGAGCACGTCTTCCGGCGGCAGTAGTACTTAAGCGGCGATCGAGGAGCCCTTAGCTTGGATCTGTTGCACCGTCCGACAGGTGGATCCAAGTCAACAAAAAGTTTGCATGCAGCAGCTAGCTAGATTCGTTGAATCTGCCCGTAGTTGTGGTTTGCATAAGATGGGTGGAAAGTGTGACGAGTCAGCATCATCATCATCATGGTGTAAATAGCAAAACAATTACTAGCCTCTTCTTCTCAATCCGTTGTGGATCTTTTCGTTGCATGCCTTCGTGAATGAGCCGCACGCTCTGTAGCCAGATCTGTTAACATGCATGGTTTCTTTTCATGAAATAATATATAACACTATGTTAATTAAATTTATACCGTTCTAATTCATCTCTTTTACTGTTCCTTGCATTTAGCCATTATCTCGACCAATGGAAATGAAGTACTCCCTCCGTCCATAATAAGTGACATATTTATTTTTTTTAAATCGACGTTTAACCATTCGTTTTATTTAAAAAATTTACGAAAATAAAAAAATTAAACAAAACAAAGTTAAAGTACTTCTAATAATGAATCATTGCACAATAAAATAAATAATATTTTCACAAATTTTTTGAATAAAATGAATGGTCAAAGGTAAATGTTCGAAAATCTAAAAAGACATTTATTTTAAGACGGAGAGAGTACTGTAGAACATATGAAGTACAAAAGTATTATAGAACATAAAATGCAATTCTGATTTTGGCTATCCCAACTTGGCTTCGATCTGACATCTTTGGTATTGCACATCAAAATATGAGACTTTGCACATATAGAACATATACATATATGGTTTACCAAAAACAACAGAATTAACCAATTTTTCAATGATACATGACAGAGGAATAAAGATACTGAACATATAGTTTTATTATGGTTCACAATCAACAGCAATGAGATACCATAATTTTTCAGTTCTACAATAGTACTCACTTACATTGAGCAACAACTACAGATAATTCATTACAATAGTACACTTCATAATCCAACGACAATGAGATAGCAACGCCTACAGATAAAGCACACTTCATTACATTGGGCAGAGGTCATAGCATTTCAAGCAACGCCATTGGCATTCCCATGGCCATGGAAAGACTCATTACAGTTGGGGTTGAGGTCAACTCCGAACAGTCGCACACGCTTCTTTGCTGGTCCGATGCAACTACCAAGAGACACTCGTTGCGGAATTAGTGCTGGTTGCAGATTTGGTAAGTTTGGATGCTTACATGCCAAGCCGGCAGTGTAGTGTCCGCTCGAACTAAAAGCCTTAAGTAGCCAGTTGTCGTTGAGTGTGCCGAACGGAGTGAGTTTTTTAGGTGGTGTGCTTGGTGGCATGGAGGAGCCGGGATCTTGCTTCTTAACAAAAACAAATCCATGGTTTATGCCGGTAGCATCACCGACACGTCGATAGAAGGACACAATGTCACCAGTGCTGAGCCTTTTCTCCTTGACGAAGCTCATCCACCCTTTGGTCAGAACGTAGGTTTTGTAGCTCTGCCAAAAGGAGTAGCGGAAATGCCAAAGCTTTCTATTGGAATCCTTAAAACTGAGGAAAGAGGCTCCATCCCCATCTATGGCTGCCTGGTCCATAGGGAAATATCTCTTAGCCTCTTGCCTCGGAATCAACAGACGATTTAGCTTACCAATATCACTTAGTGTTAACATCTTGCTAAACATGATCTCTATTTCAATTTCCTCTCTATGACTACCACCATGTTGAGCCGATGATCCATAACCACATCTCAACTCAGAAGGAAAAACTCGAGCTGACTTGGATACCCAAGGTGGGACAAACAAAGGAGATGAGGTAGGGTTTACCATAAGGAATGGGCCCTGATGCAACATTACTTTCTTCTTCTGATGCACCTCCATCTCCTTTGCAACCCTATTCGCTGAGGTACTCTCATAGATCTGGTGTGGTGGATGGAAGAATCAAGATGGATTTTGCAAAGAAAGAGGTGAGCCAAATATATAGATCTAGCAATGCACCAATAAATGGAGAAGTAACTAGAGCATTAATGTAGTTTGTTGTATCTATTAATTTTTTTGTTTGGTGACATATAGGAAAGTAACTTTATTGATTTTGGCAGTACATTGGTAGCCATGGTTCGCTCACAGGAAGAGGCATGACAATTTATGGATGTTTGTCCTATTAATTTAAAAACTTTGTGCAGTTCATCTCCCTTTTTTCCCCTTTCCTTTATACTATTTGTTCTGTTATTGACTTTGTGTTTAATTAACACATTTAAATCACTCAAATAAAAGTTATTACATATAAATTAAGCTACGAAATATTAGCAACACAATAAATTTAAGGCAACTTTTTTTTGCCATTGCAAAAAAATAAAAATAAAAATAATGTTGCATAATTGGGCCCACCTCATTGCTGGACATGTCATATGTTGGAACGTGCAAGATTGCAATAGCTGGTATAAGAAATTTTTCTAAGATTTTTAAGTAATTATATTTTAACAAAGTGAAATACATAATGAAATATCAATATGGAAGATATATTCAAAGCAACAAGGTTGTCAAAATCAGAGAGAGAGAGAGAGAGAGAGATCACAAAAGAATGATATGTGGTATGTTGTAAGTACAAAGAACCAATTAAAGCAATATATAGTCTCCAAAAAATAAAAGAAGCAAAGCAATAGATGCCACAGAAGGGCAGACAATTGTAAGAAAGTTTCTCGCATGGATCATTTATGACAACTACACAAAGGAATATTTGAAATATATATCTTTCAAGTATCCTATAATTGATATTTCATATCAGATATTGTCTCAGAAATAAATATTTTAATGTGTTTTTGAAAAAGTTCGCTTGAAGAGGACCCTGGCCTGGTGCAGCAGTAAAGTGTTGACTTGTAACCATGAGGTTATTTTTTAACAAAAAATATTTTTTTAACAAATCAAACAAACTTTCTGAACTCTTATACGGCCTAATCCAAACAATATAGGAGTATTTGAACATTTCCAAGTCCTAACACTGTCCAAAAAATGAAGCCAAAGAAGCATCAGCAAGTGCATCCTGAAATACATAGGAGAGCTTGTCAATGTCCAGCGTGCTCCCTTTGTATTGGGAAAAATGCAGGTAATTCAGAGGAAGATTATTCTCACTGATGTATAGTGTTGCGGCCCAGTTGGTCTTTTACCAGAGATGAGACTGGTTTAGTAGTATTTTGGTGGGAGAATAGGCGATGTGGTCCTCGCACTTAGGAACTATCCAAGTGTCCGATTTCGTCCTTAAACTTTGAATTTCGGATTCATTTTTGTCCCTCATACGATCTGGACGTCCACATCAGCATGACATGTCAGCTCTTTTTTGGAAATGACCTTTTTGCCCTCGGTTTTCTTCTCATATGCAACCCGATCTGGTGTAGCTCTTTATTTGGCAAAAAATATATTGTAGTTTTTATTTATGGTAGTTAACACTAACTAAAAGTTGGAAACACACCAGAGTGCGTATTAGAAGAAAGTTGAGGGCAAAATGGACATTTAAATTACACACATAATACCTATTCTCCCTATTTTGGTTTCTTGGATTTTGCTTCCCTAGGTGCTTTTATTACTTTGCATTGAGGTGCTGCATCTTTTACTTTTTCTTTGTGTGTGTTAGTGTCTGTGCCCAGGATGGGGGGGGGGGGGGGTTGAATCCAGTAGCTCCACTTATCTCCTGGCATACAAAGCATGAAATCTAACCTCAACTTTTGAAAAGACGCATTTTAAGAATTTTTTTTTTTGGAAATAGTCTTTCTGGAGTTTTAGAAACTCCACTCAAGATGTCCTTTTCTAAACCATGGCATTGCATGACCCTAGCTTCCACTACATCCGTTCCAATACAAGCTTATTTCTAGAATTTTTTGATTATGACTTTGACTAATGATTTTAAAATTTTAATTAACTTCATCAGCATAAGATTTATTGTACTACAGAACAATTTTAGATGCTGATAAAAGTCTCCAGAAGGTTAGGTCAACCTGTATCCATTTTGAAAGTTATAAAAAAGTTACATTTAAGGCAAGGTTATTACACAACAAACATCATGATGATGTGTTTTCAGTTTTGAGTGGATGTACAGCATAACATAACATATGATTTCTTTCTAGAACTTTATAACCTCTTAAGGAGGGTCGTCTTCAAATTTCTATGCTTTAACTTTCTGTGATGAATATTCAACATCACCATATCAAATGTTCACAAGAGCCAAAGATATGTGTGCAAATTTATCTGGTAAAAAAATACAGATGTTGCCAAGGACAGGTCCACGAGACCATGGCAATGAAAATGGAAAACATATATTGCTATATCACATTAAAAGAATTAAAAAGTATATATGAACGCCAATTTAAAGCCTTAAAGGAGCAATAGGTTCAGGCCTGAAATCAATCCTAAGTCCTAACATCCTCCTCACCTCTGCGGGTGTCAATAGCCATGTCAGATGTCCAGCATTATTACCCCAGAAATCCAGTATCTCTGAAACTCGCTCAAAGTTCAGAATGGTCGACATCTGGGAAAGTCTTGAGAACTTGTCCCTGACTGGTTTCTGAGACAGTTCGGAGAAGTGGTTGATTAGGGAACGCACTTCCTTGTCAAGCTGCAGCCCACCAAGTTGGCTGAATCTCTTCTGCATCAGTATCACTTCAAGCCTCTTCACAATGAAGTCAATGATCAAGTGGACAAAGGAATCGTAGTTGTTTGATGTCCTAACTGGTTGGAGCCATGCAACATTAGTGTTAACTGCAAGGATAAGCTTCTGCACCCATGGGTCATTCACCTCATTTTCCCCATATTCAGCATCATCCAACTCATAACTAACAGTGGCAACAGTGTCAAAGGATTGGACAAATGCGGGGTGCCACAGATGCTACCAAACGCTCCAATCCAGAATGAAGAATCTTCTTGAAGGAAGCACTGATCTCACCTAACTCAGATAGACAGGATTTAATCTTCTCTCGATCAACAGGAGCATGAAAAACCTGTTTGAAAACCATCATAGTCAGTTGAGTGTTGTCATCCATGGACATTTATGGAGAGCAAATTACAAACTGCCAATAGAGCCAGTTGTTCATATCAGTTCCATTCATGTATCTCTATTGTGAAAGTTGCTAAATTCTCTCTATGAGCATTCAGCACTTTTGCTGGAGCTAATGATAAACCCTTTGGTAACTGAAATTTTTTTAGACCATTTATCATTCATAAATTAAATGTAAATATAATGACATAGATAGAAAACATAGAGCAATAAACAGCAACAGTGCAAACTATAGATGATCTGACATCATGGTGAGCATTCTTTCTAAACCAAGGTAAATCAAACTTAGGTGACCTCAAACTTTGTTGTTCGATATAGAGCATGAGCATGCTGAGCATCTGCATATATCACGACTTATATCACGACCACAATGGGTTTTGAAACAGGGTTGAGAAACAACAGCATATTCAATAGGTAAAAATAAATATGCTCAAACATCAGATTTTACTATTCTAGCACCATAAATACTTCTACTAGCCAGACTGCTGGGCCATGCATATACTGATTCGATATCCATTGACAGGATGCTTACAGTCCTGATATGGTGGATGTCTAAATTCAAATGATATTCTACTTCAAAATCTATGAGATAAATGCAACAATGCTTATTTACTGTCAATGCAAATAATACTAAATGAAGTCCAAGGTGATTGAAATGATTGTTCATCACTTGGCATTTTGTGTGTTATTTTGTGAACGATGGCTCATAACAAGCATATTGACCCATTCACTGGAGGACAGGTTCCTGAAAAAATGTTAATTAATCGTTTGGTTATTACTGCCATACAGCAGAGTATTTTAGTCTCCAGACCTGTTATTATGGCACTAATTTAGTTTTTCTGCCAATGAATGCATTCAACTAAACAAAGAAACATTTCAATGTGCCTAAGAATCAATAATGAATAGAAACAGTTATACCAAGACAGTGAAATACAATTAGATACAAGATATAGAGAGAGAAAATAAAATGATGGCAGCTGCAGTGTCAAACCGGAGATACTATTACCAAATAACATGGATCATGGTTGAAAACATGAGTTTCCATGAGCCTAGAAATATGATACGCCAATTGGAAAATTATGATCAAAGTGAATAATATGGTGCTGATACAGACACTAGCTAATCATGAAATGCATATGTGATGTAATGCTGTTGCAACAAACTGCAGAGGATATCAAAGAATCGTGACGCTCATTCAATTTTACTAACAATTAGCAAACAAAAGGATATTAACAGCAGAACTATCTGTATAGAATCACTTTATTGAATGCATAATGCTTAACAAATAAAATGACAATATGGCGCTCACCTCCGCACAGAGATCCTAAATTTCATGACGGAGCTTCAGGACATACTCTGAGCTCAAATCCATGTTGTTCAGTGCAGTAGCTATCTCCTCACCATTCTTCTGGACTCCAACACCACCAAGGAAGAGTTTCGCCCCCAAATTTGGTTCCCGCATCCTCCACTGCAGTGCCTCCTGGTACTCATTGCTCAAAAGGCTTGTTGCCCCACCAAGCACAGCAAGAACCGAGTTTATGCTTGCAGTAGAAGCTACCCGCCGGCAGCGCCGCAGCAGCTTTACAGTACAAAGAATACATAGTCCACCATGGAGGTTGTGAGACAATCTGGTACAGGCTCATCAATCCGTATGGCCTTTCTTACATTCTCCACCATGAAAAACTCCCATAGATCACATAAAACCCAGTGAGATGCTGCTCCATTTTGTTAAAGCTACCATTACGGAAGGCCCTCATTGCCTGCGGCCCAAGTTCAGGCTTGACATCTCGCAGTCCACGGATCTTGTTTACCATGAATTCAGTGTAGTCTTCCCCAAGCTGTGCCAATGCAAGAATCTCCTCAAGATAGAGCTCAATTTTCCTGGGGTCAGGCCCTTCATTACCCCCAGCAGCACTGGCCATGGTACCCACGACTGAAAGGAGGTTCTTACTATAGGAGTTGATATCCGATACAAGTTGTGCAAGCTTTCGGTAATCCGAATACTGACGTAGATCTGGGTGCCCCGCGAGTCACACTCCTCCTGCAGCTCAATGATGGCATAAGCGACACCATCCTCACCTCTAAGCTCACGAAGCACATCGTCATTTTCCTCGAGAGCGAGCACAATGTCCTTGAAGAGACGAGTGAGACAGCCAACAAAATCAGGCCGCTCAGCACCAGGCTGGGTCGCGGATGTCAACTCGGCAGTCTCGGCTAGGTGCTCAAAGTCTGCACGGGCGCGAAGAGCAACCACCTTCTCAAGGTAGGCGATGTAGACCTGTAGTCCCTCATCAGCGAGGACGAGGAGGGGAAAGAGGCGGACGAGGCGGAGCACAGCAGGATGATCCTGGGCGTCGACACGGCAGCCGCGAGCCTCCGCCGCACGAGACCCTCAAGCCGGCGCTTGATGTCCAATAGGTCGCGTCGGAGGTCATCGTCGGTGGGGAACCGCGCATCGACGGCGAGGAAATTGTGCACGGCGGAGGCGGCGGCAGCGAGGTCGTCCGCAGCCAGCCCTCGCCGCGCGGCTTCGAGCGCTCAGGACCGGTCAAGCACGGCCTCGGCGCGGGCCAGCGCAGCGTCCGCCCTGAAATGCGCGTCAAGGTGGCGGACGCGGGAGGAGAGCGCGTCGGCGAGCGCGGCGGTGGAGGAGGAGGACTCCCTGAGCGTGGCGGCGTCGGAGGCCGCGAGCGAGAGCAATGGCGGCGCGGAGCGCAGGAGCGAGGCGGTGACGCGGTCGAGGTCGGCACGGCGCTCGAGGAGCCCGTCGAGGCGGGCGTCGAGGGCCCCCTGGTATGCGACGCACGCGTGGTGGCCCCCGCGTTGGTGAGGGTGCGGAGCACGGCTAGGCAGGCCGGGTCGCCGAAGTCGAGGTTCGGCGCGGCGTCCGCGGAAGAGGGATCCATGGTTAGGACGGCGTCTGGGCAGCGAGGAGAGCGCGGGGTGGAGAGCAGCGCCATGGCCGCTGCGGCGGTGCATGACGGCACGATCTCGTGGGAGGCGCGCGGGATCTGGGCGCGGGCAGGGTTCGCGGGAGCGGATGAGGCAGAGGGGTTAAGAGCAACTTAACAGATATTTAGATAATTTTTTTATAAAAAATACTTAAGATATTTAAAATATACCTCTAAGTATTTAAATTAGTATTTAGATATTTGTTAAATCGGTATGGATAGTTAAAAATAATTTTAACTTCAACAGGTATCTAAATAAAAAAATTAAATTAGTTATATCATAATAAATTATGGCTCGTGTGCTATTTTTAAGTATAGTTTTTGTAGGGCAGATTGACTTAAAGCATTGCTATATATATGTATCGAATTTGATGAGAACGAGAATAGCTAAAATTTAAATATCGATATAGGTATCTATTGAACTGTTGATTTTAACTTCAAGTACCAGAATTAATGTTTAAGGACCCAGTTTAAATATGTATTGAAGTTGCTCTTAACGGGCGAACCTTTTGGTTGGCCAGTTAGGCCCCCTCTACAGTCTATACAGCAATTGAGCAACGTTTCGACGAAGTCAGACTCAGTCAGGTTTTTGTAGGTTCTTTATCCAATTTGATCGGTTTTTCACGAAAAATGTTACAGTAAATTGTAAAATTAGCATAAATGTAAAAATCAAGTTTTGAAACGAAAACCGCTCGGTTTTTACAGTTTACCGACCGGTGTTTTCGGTTTTAAATTTTTGAATTTGAAATCAAATTAGTTTGTCCGATTTTCCACCAGTTTTTGCTTTACCGCTCAATTTTTCCAGTTTATCAACAGGGTTAACTGGTTTTTGGATTTTTAAATTTTTTCAAACTTTTGAATTTTTTAAACTGAAAACGGTCGTCCAATGAAATCGGACCGAGTCTGATTCACCGAAAACCATGAAAACCGAATTGGTTTTTGCTGTTTTGTGAAAACCCTGCTCACAGCAGCCTATTTCAAGCTCAAGTCTGTCCATTTGCATTTGGAGTTTCATGGAGTATGGCATTGAGGTGCAGTATTAGAATATATCAATGCATGCTTAGAATATTTTACAATCATTCAGAGATTACAAGGGAGAATATATTTAATTGAAAGATTCTATAACTACTTCCAAGTGAAGAAGAGTGTAGAATTTAGATATTTAAATATGATAAAAAATATCTAGATAGTGAATAAGGATAAAAATATTCTAAAGCTAGATGTTTTAAATAAAAGAGTGGAGAAGGTTGCTATGTGACAACCTACTAATGATCATATACAAGTATAAATAGGAGTACCCTCCTCCCTCAAGATAGCGATAACTTAGAGTGCCATGTGAGTCCTATTGTGTCTAGATGTGTCATGGTGAGTTATAGTTAACCACTTTAAAAAAGTGTGAAGAGTATGTTGTATCAAGTTTATGTTATCAATAAAAGTTGAGCTATTTATGAGTGTCGGTCTCCCAAGTTAACATAGTTTAGATTGAAGAAACAGATTTGAATCCACAGAAAAAGTGGTGTCATTGCAATTTAGTAGCATTTTGAGTCAGTGTGATCTTAGTGACACCGAAAACTCAAAATATTTCAATTGTCATACCTAAGAACAAACTTCTTTCAGATGATAACCCTCCGTCCAAAGGATTGCCTGTATCACCGTTGACAATGTTGTTAGTTTAGTTGTTATTGGAACTGTTGTCTCCAACTTTTCTAAGATAAAAAAATGTCAGCTGAAATGTCTTCATCTCTTGTATTTCTGTGCACTGTTGTGGTCATCATTGTTTCAGATGTTCTGTTGGCAAAACATCTACCGTATGATTTCTTACTGAATGTGCCGACAGACCTAAGTTGAGTCCAATTTTCAAATGTATTTGTGAATATTTTGCTATAGCAATTATATGTTCTTGTATTGAAATTATATGAAAAGTAAACACATTTTTGATAGTTTTAACCATACAAACTTATTCCAGTTGCTTATTTCCACGTACTATTCTTAGGTCATAGTGATTGTTTAGCAAATATGAAAATATGAATTAGAAACGCCTTTTGACTATAATTCTATATTAATATTTTAAAGCTTCTGGTGACACTAATATTGTGTATGTAACAATCACCTAGTCCTTTGTGGTTTGTCTGGATCACTTTAAACGACAAATATCTCTTTTTTCGTTTTCCTTTTTTATTTTGTAAGTAAAAATAGTCACTTCAGTAACCACGTCCAAAAAATAAATAAAAATCAACACCAAACATTTTTGCATGCTGAAGATATGTTATTATGGACAATTTGTATAAGAGTTAGGTTTTGCAGGGACTTAGCATTCACTTTGTTCATGATACTTCAGTTTTATGTAAAGATTGATTGACTTATGAAATTTGTTTTCTAAAAAAGAATGTGTGTGAGAAATATTTATTTCTTTTGTTGATATATACTTGTGCTATGTATTATTTCTTCCGTCATCAAATTTGATAGCACTAGTTTTTTCTTTTTGTAGTACATGAGGAGTTTGCTAAAGGGATACTCAACCTATTTTCTCTGTTGCGTCATGAAGTTTATCCGCGTTTGTGTGAGTATAAAGCTTCTACAACAACATGCATTTCATGTGTTAGTACGAGTCAAGATAATTTTTTTGTGTTAATATTGACTGCCTCTCTTTATTAGGATATATGTTTGAATTGCGGATGTTGCTAGCTGGTTTTATACATGCCTCAAAGAAGCACTCAGCATGTACAGAAATTTCATGATGATAAAATAGGACCACTGATATCTTTTATAATAACGTACTATATGAACGTACCGCGGCCAGACAATGTACCTATCAGGTATGGGCCGTGCGGCGTGTCAATCGAAACAGAATTTTATTGGACCCAGCCCCAAGGGCACGAGTCGGAACCGAGTCCGATCCGTTCAAGGTGATCATGACGGTTGGGTTGTGCAGCATTTAGACCCATGGGCTTACAGCCCAGAGTATATGTCGTGGAGACCTATGTAATCCAAGTATCTAGCTTTTTTTTTAAAAAAAAACTCTCTATGTATCTAGCATTACAGAAGAAATTCGACACTCGTAGAAGTATTCTTCTATTTCCACATGTCCAGAATACATCAACAGGGCAAAAACAACATTCGTATCCATCAGAAATAAATATATATACTAGTTTCAGATCAATCTCTAACCTCACATCCAAAGTCACAAATAAATATTAATTTCAGTTTTAGCAACCCTCAATAAATACGGTACACATCAAAAGCACCAGATAAATAATAATAGGATTAATTTGATACATGCAATTACAATTTTGTGAAATTTAAAATATGTCATTCGAGCTCACATGTCATTCACTTGCAGAGTCTCATCTATCATTGACACATCGATGACATATTTTAAAATTTGTAAAATTGTAATGGCATAAATCTATATGTATAGCAAAAAGGATATTTACAGCACACCGTAAACAAGGGTTCCAAACAAATTTTCCACGACGGGATGACTTCTCTCCTGCTGGTTCAACCGCAGCTGCCTCTGTAGTCTGTATCCGGACTTCATAGATCATGCAGATTCTTTCAGAATCAGATTGATTCCTCTGACCCAGAGCTCCACGCTCGACGCGCTGCTGGCTTCGAAATGGACCCAGGCACGAATAGGGGTGTTAAAAAGGTTCGATCCCTGCGTTTCGTTTGCCGTTCAATGGCATCATGACGGTTGGGTTGTGCAGCAATTAGGCCCATGGGCTTACAGCCCAGAGTGCAAATCGTCAATTTTTCAGAAGAAAATCAACACTCGTATAGGCTTTCTTCCATTTCCACTTGTCCAGAATACAGCAACAGGGCCAAAACAACATTCATATCCATTCAGAAATAAATACGTACACTAGTTTCAGGTCAAGTTCCAACCTCACATCAGAAGTCATAAACAAATATTACTTTCAGTTGTACTTGGCAACCCTCAATAAATACGGTATATATCAAAAGCGCCAGATAAATATTAAACTGACGTATAGCAAAAGGGTAATTTACAGCATCATAAACAAGGCTTCCAAGCAAATCCTCCATAACGGGATGACTTCTCCCCGGCCTGCTTGTTCCACTGCAGCTGCCTCTGTAGTCTGTATCCGGCCTTCATAGATCATGCAGATTCTTTCAGTATCAGATTGATTCCTCTGACCCAGAGCTCCACGCTCGACGCGCAGCTGGCTTCGAAATGGACCTCTCTACCCGCCACCGTCTCGACCAGAAAGATCATCTCTCGCGCGGACGCGTCCACGACCCTCCTGTTCTTCGTGAAGCTCGCACTCGGCCCCATCCTCGCCTCCTTGCAGGCCACGTTCCTTCTGCGAGCCGATCCCCATGTCAGCACGCCGGACCTCATCATGCGCACCGTCTTGCGGTGCGGCGACCCCTTCCCTTCCCGCGTGTGCTTCATCAGCTCCTCCCCTGCGAGAACGTGGGCGCGCGAGAGATGGTCCAGCAGCCACTCGTCCATCGCCTTGCTCGACCTGCCGCTACTCCTCGCGAGCGACAAAGCCGTCTCGTTTCTTTCGTTTGCTAAGCTGCAGTCAGCGCCTCCGTGTGACACCAGCGCCTTGCAGCAGTCCAAGCTGCCCGAAGCGGCTGCGCGCATCAGAGAGGTGTAGCCATCCTCGTCCAGCGCGTTGGGGTCGTGACCCATTTTCAGGAGTTGGAGTGAAGAGGATGCGTCTCCTATCCGGGCCGCGTAATGGAGGGGCATGAATGATGCTTGGCCTGTGAGTGCATTGGCTAGTGAAGCTTGAAGCAAGATCTGTTCAAAGCAGTCTCTTGTCTCAGGAGGCTTCTGTCGAATTATAGACACCACGGATTTCCCTTCTGCGTTTCTGATGGTGATATCTGCCCCCTTCATCACTAAGAGCCTGAAAATATCAACGTGATCCGAGTCAGCAGCGACCATGACAGGAGTGAGTCCTGAACCATCAACCTTGTTTAAATCTGAAGCCGACTGACGTAGCATCATCAGAAGCGGTTCCGCACGCCCGCTTCCAGCAATGAAGTGCAGCGGGGAGAAGAGAGTCGTGTCTGTCGAAACCAGGTGCGCTCCACAGTTCAGTGCTCTCATCAGGATGTCAGCAATGGAGGATCGGAATGAACTTGAGCTAGCGATCGTGATCGCTGTCTCTCCTGCACTGTTTGCTACCCCAAGGTCCGCCCCAAATTTTATCAGCTCCAGGAAACAGTCAGAATGCCCGGCCCTTGCAGACACCATGAGAGGAGTATCCCCCGTTGAAGTTTTCACATTGACTTCTGCTCCATGTAACACCATCTGCTTCAGCACTTCCGTGTGACCCAGTCTTGAAGCCAAGTGCATAGGGTAGGAGACATGGTTTCCTTCTGTCATTATTGGGAATCTAGGATTGGCGCCACTAAGTAGAAGCAAACGCACTGCGTTTGGGTTCTGACAGAGTATGGCGTGGCAAAGGGGGTTTCGACCTTTGTTCGGAGACTCCAACAGCCAGGGAGCTTTGTCAAGAAGTAGTTTCAGAATTTCGCCGCTAGATTCATAGTATTCCACTGCGCACCAAGTGGCGTTGTAATGTTGACCAAGGCATGTGCCCACACGAAGTTCCTCATCCCATGCAGGGTCCCAGGACCAAGAACAAACTTGCACAAGAGAGTCCAAGAAAGCACTTTCCTGCATATCAGCAGAAAACCAGAATCAGCAAAAGAATGTTGACTTTATTTTAAATTTTTAATAATATTATTAACTGTACATTTACATCTCTGCTTTGATACATTTATGCATCAAAGACTACATGTTAATTAATTTTCTAAAATAGATTTCAGGAAGATTTTACCATACTGCAGAAGAATTAGTGCTGAGTCAGATTTTAGAAGCAAAATCTATCGTAATAGCATATCAGAAGCTGAAAATCTATCATAATACAGTAGTAGCAGATACCTCTATCAAGAGTTTTACAGTGGAAATTTGCCGACTTATAATTGCTGCCACTAGTGGTGTGCAGTCCACATTTGCATTTAGCGCAGGCTTAACTGACCTCAAGAGAACCCTTGCCATGCAGTTAACATCAACTCCACTCTGGACAAAATATCCATATCAATAAACTTTTAAAAGAGAAATACGTATGTTTGGCTTCAGTACTTAATTAGCTAGCAAGGGCAGAACCTGGAGTAACATGACAGATATATCATCAAAGCCTCTTGAACAAGCAGTCACTAAAGCATGGGCCATAGCTTCAGCGCCTAGCATCTCTGAAGAAACTAGGATTCGAACGGCTTCAACCTCACCAAAGAGACATGCTTCTGACAGAGCATCGTCGCAAGCCTCTTGCGTGGCTCCTGCCAGCAAAAGCATTTTGAGGACATCAATGTCTCCCTCACGGGCAGCAGCTGTTGTTGCATAACCAAGGAAAAGCTTCTGATTTACGTTTGCTCCAGCAACCTGCAATTTCAAGAACATTTTTACTAGTAAACATACATCACTGTGCATTCACGCGAAACATTAATTCTCATTGAAAGAAAAATAAGAACTTAACAAATAATCAACATATTTTTGTGATATATTGAAATTATGTCATGGGTGGTACAATTAGCATAAGTATTATTCTAGAGGCATTGCATAATTTTAGCCAAATATACAAATCAATAGATCAAGAAAGTACTTTGAAGCTCACACTTGTAGTTTAGTAAAGACTCCCTTTCGTGAGAGCAAGCCAAGAGGATATCCCATCCCATTCCAAAGGAGGGCAGTCGCCATCAAACACACCAGAATGCGGCAACAAGATTACCGATGGTCACAATCCTAACTTGCTCTCTGTCATCTACCACAAAATAGTCCAACAATAGGTACATGCACTCTAACGATTTAACAGGCAAAAGCGAAGTACCAACATTCAATAATGCCCGACCTAAAAAAGGAAGGAGAATTTGATTTTTAATCTTTTTCTAACAAATTTAAATCTTATAAAGAAAGGACATAATGGCGATGGTTTTACACATCATCGGTCCAACACTAGCAAGTAGCAACACGGTAGGAGCTGCAATATTTTCCAAGAAATTGAATTACCGTCAGTTTGCATGCAGGCTAAACTTTTACAAACATATATATTTGGTCTAGTCATACGACAAGGCTGGACCTGATGATAAAAAAAATGGTCCCCGATAATGTCATGATGTGTTTTTTAATCTGAAATTGATCACAAAGGAACCACATCACGAATGTTGAAACACAATCAATTCGGAAGCGATCAATACCAGGAGGGCGCGCACGACGTCGGCATGCCCGGCGTGCGCGGCTGCGAAGAGAGGCGAGACATCGGTCTTCATCTCGCGCGCCTCCACGACCACCTCCCCGGCCGCCTCCTCCCGCAGCGCCACGTCCGCGCACCTGACGCGCAGGCGCGCCAGCCCGACGCGGCTCGCGGCGGGTACGTCCACATCCGCGTCCGCCGCAGCCCGGAGGCACGCCTCGACGGCGGCCACGTCCCCGATCAGCGCGGCCTCGACCAACCGCTGCGCCGGAGACGATTCCTCCTCCTCGCGCGCCGCGGCAGCCGTCGCGGCTGCCCCGCGCCGCACCATTCGCGAGGCTGGCTCGATCGGGAGGAGAGGAGAAGGTTCGAGGAGTTGATGGGATGGAAGGAAGGAAGGAAGCTTGTAGTGCGGGGGAGTTCGAAGTTTGAAACCACTGGCAGCAGTAGAATAGGAGTGGGATGGATCTTCTGCAGCTGATGAAGGGTGCGTATGGTAGGTTTTCGACGGAGAAACGGAAATGTTTCAGTTTTAATTCAGAAATGTTTCTAATAAAAACAGAATTATTTTAGAAATTATTTGGAAAATTTTAGTGTTTCATGTTCAGAAAAGCAAGGAGAAAGATCGAAATGATCAATATAATCTTTTTGTATTAATACTAAAAATATTGGAAAAACTTTAGAAAATTTTAAAAATAAACGGAACAACTTTAAAAAAATTTGAAAACTAATAAAATAATTTTAAAAAACTTTGAGAACTAATAAAATAATTTTAAAAAACTTTAGGAATAATTCAGAGGACACTTTCACGAAGAGCTCGACAAGACGAGTCTAACAGAATAACTTTGAGAAACTTTTAAAAACTTGAGAAAACTTTTTTAAATTCTTAAAAATTAATCATTAAAAAAATTTGCAATAGCATGAAGCGTTTCACGGGTGAAACACCTATCCAGCCGTTTCGCCCCGTAGGCCAAAAAATCAAAACGTTTCTCATGGATTCTCCGGTGAAATGTTTCGTGTTTTCGTCGTTTGGCGTCGTTTCTATAGTTCCGAATGTGAAACCGAAACGTTTCGACGAACCAAACGCACCGAAGGGAGTTTGAAGCTTCAAGAAAGGTTTCAGGTGATTCGTTGCTGAATTGTTTCAACCATTTCACCTTTGGCAAGGTGTTGATGTCGAAATTAAGTCCGGGTCAACACACCGCTCGCACGTCTGTGTGCAAAAACGTCGACGTTTCTTTAACGTTAGATTTGGGGCAGCACTTAGACAATCCCACTTAAAAAGGACCCCGTCAGAGAAGTATCGTCTTAGAGATGATCCGAGCTCGGTCAGGCCAGCTGAATCGCCTTCAAACATCGCTAGAACGAAGGAAGAACAGCACGAGGGTCGAGTAAGGAGATTAAGATTTAAAGAAGAATGAAATATAAAGGTAAATTATTTTGATCAATTGAGATGATTCTCAACCGATCATGTGCCTCTGTATTATATAGATGGTCTTATCTCGAAGGGTAACTAATCCTACGAGTTAGAAAAGAAATTAAAATCAATCAGCTGAAAACTTTCCTAAATCAGCATTACCGGAGTCTCCGGTAAAGTGCCAGACACTCCGGTGACCGTAGTCTCCGCTAAAGTGTCGGATGTTCCATCGTGTAATTCTCCGAACCCGAGAGGGCTCACCGGACACTCTGGCAACGTGCTGGACCCTCTAGTGGGCTAAGTGCCCGAACTCGAGAGGGCTTACCGGACACTTCGGCAACGTGTCGGACACTTCGGTGAGCTAAATGCCCGAACCCAAAAGGGCTTACCGGACTCTCCGACAACGTGTCGGACACTTTGGTTGGCCAAGTGTCCGAACTCGAGAGAGCTACCGGATACTCTGGCAACGTGCCGGATACTCCGGTGACCCTGTAATTTTTGAGTGTCAACATATACCCTCCCTATTTTTGGTGAAGTTTCTACACCATAAAACATTTAAGCATCCAAAAACCTCTAAATGCGATGGTTTTCTTGACTCATCGGCCATTGTATTCAATTTTGGCAACGATTTTTTTTACATCGGCCACTTTTCTCTTACGCTTCTTGCATACACTTGGATGATACTTTTCCAAGTATCGGGCGTTAAGAGTCCTAGTTTGTGATTCTCCGCGAACATCTTCCAATATGTATGTGTTTTCGACGATAACTTTTACTATTCGATATGGCCCTTCCCAACTAGAAGACTATTTTCTGAATTTGTTGCTTCTTGAGCCTACGGGCATAATAGTTTTTCAAACTAATTCGCTCACCTGAAAAGTTTTGACTTTCACCTTCTTATTGTAGGCTCTAGTAACTCTAGCCTTGTCTCTCTCAATTTATTTCAAGGCATTTAAACGCTTATCGGTGATTTCATCGATATTGTCTAGCATTAGAGTTCTATACTCATCGGTAGATAAATCATATTGTTTGGCTAACCTTAGAGCTCCTAGATTTACCTCAACGGGTAAACGACCTCTTGTCTATACACAAGTTCATAGGTCGTTACCTTAGTTGTCCCATACCTAGATATCCGATAAGCCCACAATGCTTTCGATAAGACTTCATACCATCTCTTGCGATGGTCTTCTATCTTTTTCTTAATGAGTTTAATTAACGTTTTGTTACTAGACTCGGCCTGACTATTGGCCTGAGCATAATATGGAGATGAGTTGAATATTCTAATTCCGTAAGATTCGGCAAACTTTTTAACATGACCAGACGTAAAGGAAGTACTCTGGTCAGTAGTTAAAGTTTGAGGTATGCCGAATTTATGAATAATATGCTCGGTAAGGAACTCAATTACCACTCTGTGTATCATGTTCTTGAGAGCCACCGCTTCGGTCTATTTGGTGAAGTAATCCGTCGCGACCAATACGAAACGATGTCCCTTTGAAGATAGAGAATGTATTTGCCCTATGATGTTCAATCCCCATCTTCGAAATGGCCATAGTTTTATAATGGGGTTCATTATGACTGCGGGTGCCAATTGAATGTTTCTAAATTTTTTGCACTCTTCGCATCCTTTGTAGTAGCGATAACAATCGGCAATCATGGTTGGCCAATAGAATCCGGCCCTCCTCAACAACCATTTCATCTTTGGAGCCGATTGATGCGTACCACAAATGCACTCATGAACTCTCCCCATAGCTACTCTAGCCTCATCATCACCCAAACATTTCAAAAGCAAATCATCTCCCGTTCGGCGATATAAGTCACCATCGATCAAAGTATACTTAAAAGCCACATGCCGAACTTTCTTATCTACACTTTAGATTGGGCAACGAATATATGAAATTACGGGAGACCTCCAATCAAACGATTCGGTACTATCACAGTTTGACGTGTTAGCGTCCGAACGGTCTAATTCCAACACCTCAAGCATCGGTTTTTTATTGACTAAAAATCTACCTTTACTAAGATTGTAACCTGATGCTTATTGAGCCAACTCATTAGTTTCACTGTTTTCTAGTTTAGGCATATGATGTATGTTGAATTCATCCATTCTTCTAATGATGTCTGGGCACTTTTCTAAGATGGCATTCAATGATCCGTCTAAACATTCAAAATTTTCAGAAATTTGTTGTACTACTAACACCGAATCACCGAAAGACTCTACATGCTTAACCCCTATGGACTTCAACATCTCTAAACCGAACAATAATGCTTCATATTCAGCTTGGTTATTGGTGCAATCATACTCTAATCGGTTTGAGAATTCAAAGTGTGCACCATAAGGAGATACTAAAACCACACCAACATCTTGACCCTCTTTACAAACCGATCCATCAAAATACAATTTTCAAGGGGTAAAAGTAACATAAGCAACATCTAGATCATGCTCTAAATCAATCCGATGTTCAACAATAAAGTTAGCAACAATTTGGCCTTTCATGGATTTCAACGATTCATAAGCCAAATCATATTCAATCAATGCATAAGCCTTTTTACCAAGCCTAACACTAGAAATCGGCCTATCCAACATATGTTTAATAATATCGGTTTGACAAGCAACGACACAAGTGCTAGATAGCAAATAATGTCTCAACTGGGTGCACGCATGATAAAAGAAAAAAACATAGTTTTTCGGTGAGAGTATACCTTGTTTCCGCATCCATCAATCGTCGGCTCACATAGGTGATCATGTACTCCTTTACTTCGGCTTTTTATGTCAAAACAGCACCAACTACATTATCTTCCGTAGCTACATAAAAACGAAACGGGACTCCTCCCTTAGGCGCCCTAAGCACCGGTAGCGAAGATAAGTACTCTTTTGTCTTCTCAAAAACTTCTTACTGTTTTGCTCACCAAGTAAATTTGGCTTCATTCTTTAGCCGAAAAATAGGAGTAAATACATTAATCTTTCCCGACAAGTTGGAAATGAATCGTCTTAAGTAATTCACTTTTTCAAATAAGCTTTGCAACTTTGTCTTACATGTTGGCGCTTGCACGTTACTAATTGTTTCTATCTTCTTAAGATCTAACTGTATGCCCTTTTCATGAATTATGAAGCCTAAAAACTTCTCGACCGATACACCAAAAGCACATTTAAGCGGATTCATTTTCAAACCGAAACGACGCATTCAGTCCAAGGCAAGTTGCAAATCGACCAAATGAGAATCTAAAGCGACCGATTTGATCACCATATCATCTATGTAAACCTACATGATAACACCAAGTAAATCATTAAAGATAAAATTCATGGCTTTTTGATATGTGGCACCCGCATTCTTTAATCTAAAAGTCATTACAACCCACTCAAACAATTCTACAAAATCGAGACATCTAAAAACAGTTTTAGACATATCCTCTTCGACCATGAAGATTTAGTTATATCTCGCATATCCATCAAGAAAGCTAATAACTTTATGGCCGGAAGCATCATTAATCAACATATCGACTATGGGCATAGCATATTCATCTTTATGTGTGGCTCTATTTAAATTTCTGAAATCAATGCAAACTCTAATCTTACTGGTGTTCTTCTTCTCCACCGGTACGATGTTGGATATCCACTCCGCATACCTGCAAGGTCTTATGAATTTCGCATCATGTAATCAGTTAATTTCTTCTTTAATCCGATCATGCATATTCGGGTTAAACCACCTCATCGGTTGCTTAAAAGGTCTAAAACCATATTTTATCGGAAACCGATGTTCAACTAACTTGCGGCTCAACCTGGGCATTTTATTATAAGGCCATGCAAAATAGTTCACATATTCTTTTAACAAACCGAGTAACTTCACCTTATAATCGGCTTTTAGATTTTTATTTATATAAGTTGGTCTCGGGTTATCATCGCTGCCAAAGTTCACCTCCTCTAGAGGATCGGCCGATGTGAATCTTTGTCCTAATTTATCCATATCCTCTATTTCCTCGATAGATTCGCGCACATCGTTCGTATTGGATCGATATTGTTCCACTCTCTTTTGCAACCAATCAAGATTAGAACCTATTAAATCACATTATATGGTTGAGCCGATTCTCCATTGGTTTTACATTAACCGGTACAAAACAATCTCTAGTACCGCTAAGAAAATCATAATCCGTCAAGTCTAACCCGGTCAAGTACTTGACGGCACCATGCAGCAAAGAAGATAATTCGGCCATAGCAACACAAACTGATGTATCTGCATGAACTACCTCTACATCATCACCAATCCATTGTATCAAGAATTGGCGTAAGGTAGAAGGAACACATCTATTTGCATGAATCCAATCGTGCCCTAAGATCAAGCTATAACTACCGCGCACATCAGCAACAAAGAAAGTGGTAGCCATGGTCTTACTTCTAACGGTGAGTTCCATAGAAGCGACCCCCTCAGCCTCGATAGGGCCTGCTCCTCCCACACCGTTTAATATCATGTCGGCCCGAATGAGCTCGTCATCGGCCTTACCTAGCTTCTTAAACAAAGAATACGTCATTAGATTAAAATAGCACCGCCGTCCACAAGCATGTGAGAAATCGGTGAACCATTAATATGGCCTCTGACATAGAGGGGTTTTAAATGGTTCTCCGATTCCTCGGGCTTTTCAAAGATAGCACTTTTCGGCCCAAAGTCGAATTGTGCCATGACTTCTTCTTCCTCTATAAGCGATTAATCAGAAAGAGATAATCAAATGGTGTTAATGTCTATACCTTCCCGGGGCGGTGTAGGCTCGTAGTCTAAGAGGTCGTCGTCGTCGAACTCGAACATATCGACGTCTCCCGTGGGCGAGAGCGTTGTGGATTCCTCTCTCAAGACGGCATTGGCCAAACTAAGTGGTTTCGGAGTAGCCTTCGCTTCCTCCGTCATCGGTGGAGTAGGGGCCTCGGGCTCCTTAACCTTGCACTGCTTACCTTTGAAGGACCATTGGCTTGATCTCGTTGAAGACCTCGTCCCTCTTTTTCTTCGCCTCCTCTTCTCGCATCTTCCGGAGGCGCAGCCTTTGGAGCTTTCTCTTTTGAGTGTGGGTCAAGCCGGGTGGACACCACCTCGGTTGTGTGTACTTGGATGAGCTCTTGCTGCTACTAGCTTCATGGTCATGGGAAGCCTTTTCGACCAGATCATCCAAAGTGATCGGTCCCGTGAAAACTCTCTCGATTTTGACATTAGTTGTGCCGATTTTCACGACACCTGTAGATGTACTCTCTTGATGAACAACGGTGGAGGGAGCAGGTTCGTTACCTTGCTTCGAGCGCCATTCCTGCTTAGGCGAGGTTGTAGAGCTCCCTCTTTGAGCCTTGATTGGTCGAGAATCCGTCCAATCCGGGATAAGGTTGGAGAGCCTTGCGAAGACGCCCCCTCTTGGTCCGTTCCACTCCGAATGAAATGACGGGTATGGCATCGGTGGAACGGGCCTTGGCGGCATAGACATCGGTGGCACGGGCATCCACGGTCCCATGTATGTATGCCACACCGAGAACGGTGGGCAATGCATAAGATGGAACCATAACGGCGGCACTCCGAAGCCATGTGGAGAAAAAAGGAGGGGGAGGCTCGTGCACATTCATGGTGGGCCTTATCTCCTTCCTAGGTGGATTGCCTCCCTTAGCCGGTGATCTTGATCGCTTTATAGACCGATTATTCGAATCGGTCTTTTAATTTTTGTACCTAACCATGAGCTGGTCGAAGACGCTTTTAGGCCTCATCTTTTGATCCGTGGCTTTACGTTGATTCACCTTCTACTTGCCCACTTCAGGATTCTTCGGTTTGATCATCTTGGGCTGTGGAACTTGCCCCCCGAGTCTAGAGCCTTGAATGGTGACTTTTAGAGACTCTTAACCATCGGAGGACTTCTCGAGCACCACCTTTCTAGAGGCACCCTTTTCACTTGGAGAAACAAGCATTTCTTCTCTGATGATCATGTTCTTTCCTTTGGTTGTATCGGCTTGATGAGGCCGAATCAACACTTTGGGGTTGAGCACTAGAGTGTTGATGGGGAAAGAGTGCTTGTCGATATGCATTTTTTTAAGACTCAATCGTCCCTCATTAAGAGCCGATCGGACCTGTCGACGGAAAACATTGCAATCATTTGTAGCATGAGAATAAGAGTTATGCCATTTACAATATGCCCTACGCTTAATCTCATCCGCCGAAGATAAAGTATATGCGATCTTAATGTATCCACCTTTGTTCAGCTAATCAAATATTCTATCACATTTAGCTACATCAAAAGTGTATTTCACATCGTCTTTCCAATTCTTATGAACCGGTTTGAGCGAATCACAAGCAAATGATTTGGCCTTAGAGAGCCAAACGAACTCGACAGCCAAGATGTCATTAGAATCATCATCGGAGCTATCCGAATCACATTCTACAACGTGCAAGCAACGACGGGTCTTGTAGTCATGTTTTATTTCTTTGCTTCAGCTTTCTTGAGCCGAAGCCCTTTGTTGGAGGTAGGTGAGTATGAGAAAATCGTACCCCTCCAATTTCTCCCTAAGATGCGACCGTAAATCATTAAAAAGCTAGGTCGGCTAAGTCTTTTTCAAAAATTATTAAATTAAAACATCGGTTCTTAATATCTCTAAACCGCCGAAGATAGTCAACGACGGGTTCCTCTTTCCCTTACCGAACCGATGTCAAGTGTGACAACTTTAATTTGTTGTCCCCGGAATGAAAATGATCATAAAGGGATAATGATGAAAACCAAGAGAAAGCGGTTCTGGTTAGTGATAAAAAAAATAATCGTACTTTCAAAGCCTCACTAAACCCCGCTTCTCCTAGTTGTGCTACATATTGGCTAACGTGTTCTCAAGTGGTTTTGCTATCTTCGCCATTAAATTTGATAAAGTCGGGAACACGCCATCCAACGGGATATGGAACCGAATCAAAGTATGCGGGGTACTGTTTTTGATAAATGCGGTCCCTCTCCTTGAGGTCTACCCCTAACGTCTCATGAAATTGTTTGTTTAAGTCCTCCTTAGCCATACACTCCTCTATATTTGCTATAGGTGGCCTAGTGGATGTGCCCGATGGTGAGGGATGTGTGCTCGTTTTTATGGCGCTAAACAATTCATTAGGAATGGGGCCATGAGAGATACCCGTACTACTCGGTGGGATAGGTGGTGTGCTATATGCAACGGTACGGTAAGGAGGAACAAACGTAGCCAATTCATTCAATCGGCTTGTAGCCGGATTGAAAATGATAGTAATTGGCTCTATGTTAGCGGAAGACACTGTCAAAGCGTTAGTTTGCACATGAGAGGGAAAACTAGATTGTCCACTAAACGAGTTTAATGGCATGGCATACAGAGGTTGTTCTACACTTGACGTAGTAGGCGCCGATGCATTAGTAGTAAGACCTACATGCATAACATGAGACGATGATGCAATACTAATATTGTTAGACTTAGACAAGTTTTCTTGCATCATGTATTGCATATCATTTGTTAAGTCCTTTTTCATATCGGCAAATTAATATGAAAGGTCCTCAAAAGTAATGGGAGAGTGCGAAGATGTCTTTACATTAGCGGCACCCATGGCTGTGTCGTCGTCGACGGTCGAAATAACGGGCTCATTTACTTGTGAGATCGCGCCTTGGCGGCTCTTTTCGAAACACGTCAAGTACTCTGCAGCTCCCGCTCCTCGCGCGCCTTGCGCGCCTCTTCGGAGGCCCTCTGACGTTCTAAGAACGCCTTGCGCGCCTTCTCGAGCAACTCCTGCAGGGATGGCATGACGATGTTCGTCGTGCAGATCTCGGAGGTCATGTTCCACGACAATTCGGTTTGTGCAACCGGAATCACTCGTCCCTAGCGAAGTCGTCAAAAAATGTGTGGACGTCGAAATCGGGTCCCGACCAACACACCGCCCGCACGTCTGTGTGCGAAAACGCCGGGTTTAGGGCAGCACCTAAACAATCCCGCCTCGAGAAGGACTCTGTCGGAGGAGGATCGTCTTTAGAGATGATCCGGGCTCAGTCAAGCCAGCCGGATCGCCTTCAAACATCGCCGAGACGAAGAAAGAACAGTACGAGAGTCGAGTAAGGAGATTAGAGTTTGAAGAAAAAAATGTAAAAGTAAATTGTTTTGATCGATTGGGATGATCTTCAACCGGCCATGGGCCTCTGTCTTATAGAGGAGAGATGGTCTTATCTCGCAGGGAAACTAATCCCACGAGTTAGGAAAGAAATTAAAATCAATCAGCTGAAAACTTTTTTAAATCAGTATTACCGGAGTCTCCGGTAAAGTGCCGAACACTCCGGTGACCGGAGTCTCCAGTAAAGTGCCGGATGTTCCGTTGTGTAATTCTCTGAACCCGAGAGAGCTCATCGGACACTCTAGCAATGTGTCAGATACTTCGGTAGGCTGAGTGTCCGAACCCAAAAAGGCTTACCGAACACTCCGATGGGCTAAATGACCGAACCCGAGAGAGCTTATCTAACACTTCGGCAACATGTCAGGCACTCCGATGGGCCAAGTGTCCGAACCCGAAAGAGCTTACCGGATACTCCGACAACGTATCGGATACTCCGACGACATGCCGGATACTCTAATATCTCTGTGATTTTTGGGTGTCAACACAAAAATTTTACTGTTTCAACCTTGAAACTGAATGGTTTCAACGAGCCAAACGCACCCAAAGTGATGAGAGCTAATTCCGGTTGCACGGAAAGATGAACGTTGCGGTGTTTAGTCAAAATCGAGAACGGGCCATGCGTTTGACAACGATGATACAAACATGATATCTATCCGAATTCATTCCATCATTGCCTTTTTTTTTTAATGTTTTTGAGGTAAGATTTCTATTCACGAGGAGTATCGTGCATATCAATCTGCCTTAGTTTTTTTTTCGTTGCAAGATTTCTAAGACTGGCTTGGTATACATTATTCACATCGAGTGTGAATCCCTCCGCGGTTAATGTTGTGCATTAACAGTCACTCTGACACATGAGTGCAGACTTGAATTACTGCAAATGATCTCATCCATTCATGTCACGGCCGTTGCACCGGGACACCCGGGAGCCTGAGAGAATTCTGGATAGTACTTCTCAGTGCGTGCAGTGATCGTAGAGGATTCCATCCATTTCCACTCGAGGAGTATGCTCTGTTTCAATTAGCCAATAAAATAGACATAGATCCAGGATTTTATTCTGTAATCTCACACCTTAATTCTGACAGAAAATCAACCTGCAGCCAGGCTCTCTATGTGCCAACAGAACACTACTACTCCATCAATGAAACAGGCTCAACAAACAAAGAATGTATGGAGCCTTTGACGGCGTGACAGTTTGTGTACGCGTCATCTCGGTTGTACATGAACACCATCGTTCTTGTCAGGTTGAATATTCTCTCGAGCAGCTGCTTCGGCTGGCGATCGGTGCTAGGGCTCAACCATTCCCCGTTGAAGTCCTTCCATGTCTCCTCTATCAGGTCCTGTATCTTGTCGCGTGCCGCTTCAAGTGGGACTTCGTGCTCTGTCATGCAGCTGTCGATTGTTGAAGCAACATGCGCAGTCATTTTCTCTCGCTGCATATATATACGTGATATATATATTGGTTATGCATCCAGGAGATATGTCAGGAAAAAATATTTAGCATCATTTTTAGTATAACTGTGACAACGATTTGCAACATAACTGAAACTTTGAAACAGATCAATTTTTTTGCTTTTACAGTAGTTCCATCAGAAAGTCGTAAGATAAAATTTTACCTCATATGAATGAAGATCATCAGAGAGTCGTAAGATAACGCAGAGCGCCTTTACTATTTTAGGCACACCATGAACCCAATCAAAAGCTTCTTTTGTGGCTACATCTCCCATTCCAACGAAAGATGTACATGATAACAGGTGACAAGCTCCACTTCTTGCTGAAACCTTTAAATGTTCCTCAACGGTTGCTGGAACATAATCTTCTTCACGGCATTTTACCTCTTCATTGTAAGCTCTAAATAGATCTACGATCTGCATAACGAAGGAAACATTACACAGATAGGCATATAATAGAGAAAGATCATAATTATTTGAAATAAGAAAACTATTCAAGTGTGTTCAAATCTAGGTGACCCCTTGGAAATAGATGCATAAAAAAATATTTGAACTTACAAAATCCTTGACGTAGGGTATGCGATATTTCTCCTCTGGTGCTAGCTCGTCCTCAAGTAGGGTATGCGATATTTCTCCTCTGGTGCTAGCTCATCCTCAATGCTTAGACATCCCTCCGTTATTTAAACTTTGACCATCCATCTTATTCAAAAATTTTGCTTCAAAAATTTTGCTTGAATGTGTAAAATTTTAAGTTGTGCTTCAAATAACTTTAATAATAAATCAAATTATATCAAAATATATTAAATTTATCAAAAAATTTTAATAAGACAAATGGTGAAAGTTGAATTTAAAAGTGAACGGGGACATCAATTAAAGAAACGTAGGGAGTATTCAAAACCTTATGAAAAATGAACTTCATGATGTTCTCTGGGAGGCCATGAGCCAACGTTGAGTCCCAGCTGGACAAAAATATATAATTTCACGGCACTACAATAAAAATCAATTTACAGGTATATATAAAAAAAGATGCGGTCACAGTAGTTATACATCAATTTGATTGGCAGAATTATAAGATATGAGATGTTCACCTCTTCATACAAAAACTTTGTGATGTGATGCATTGCTAATTATGAACTCATATTCAGATAATATTTCTCGTAAAAGGTTGTATTGTGTTAATATATTGGTTCCTTTTACGTTTCATGGCAAAGAAATAGTTTATTAGGAATACAAACCTTTCTATACACTTAGTAAATAACTCACACTCTTGCAACGTCCCGTACACATCATAAGTATCGTCCAATATGGACACCATAGCAAGCAGTTTTGTC
This sequence comes from Zoysia japonica, assembly GCA_001602275.1. Taxonomy (NCBI): domain Eukaryota; kingdom Viridiplantae; phylum Streptophyta; class Magnoliopsida; order Poales; family Poaceae; genus Zoysia; species Zoysia japonica. Next base: position 1,813,065 of record BCLF01000020.1, on the reverse strand, counting down.
AATATTATCCGACCTCGAGAGTAACTTGGCTCATAGTACACTCCTACTACCCAAAAGTAGCACTCCACAATTCTATCGCGAGCGAAGGGTAGCCTTGATTGAAGTTCCAGATCACTCCACCACCTGCACTATATGTAATCCATTATATATTAAGGATATGTATTGAATTGTCTATAATGACAACTTGAAATAAGGTTTGTATTGGTACACTATTTTTTTTATTGAAGTTCATATATATAGACAGGGGTGAAAACGGGCCAAAGAAAAAGAATTAAAATTAGTGAAGGTCGAATCGGATTAAGATCGGACTTAATTTCAATTCATTTTTAAACTAAGATTTAATAAGGGTCGAAAAATTTTGTCAAATGATCCACGGGCCGAACTTTTTTATCATCCCTATATATAGTACGAAAAGAAAATCAGTGGCTTCACCTTGTAATGGTTTTGAGCTCTTCTTAGTGTTGGAGCTGCAAGATATTGGAGTTCAACTTTGCCAATTCCATTATCTCATCATTAGGGCCATTAGCATCTTTACCGTACCTATCTATATAATACTTGGCTTCATATATTCTTACCCTTCTAGGGAGTGGGATCTCAAGCGCACACTTTATTTCACGGGCTAATGGCCCTTCCACTTGGGTTACTATTGATTCAAGAGATCTTTTGGTGAATGAAATAGCCTCGTCAAGTATTGTCTCTCCGTTGGTCCTCATGTGCGCAGCATTGTAAAGGTTCAGTAGGTCGCTTGGATTGTTTGCTGCAAAAGTTCCATGTTGATCACGGAACTCAGCGAACACATCTGAAACAGATGAAATAGTTAAATATTGTTATTGTCACACATATAATAAATAAATAAATAAAAATACAGGTGCAAATAGTATCTGTCATACGCTACTGTTTCCTGGTGAGGCATTGTATCCATGTTTACGTAGCAGATAGAACCAGAGCCACCGTTTGAAGGTCAGAGCCACTGACATCGGCGTCGTTGATTTCAGCTAGCGCCGCACTAATCTCGTCTTCGAAAAGATGGTCCAGGCAGAGACGGTCCAAAACATCAACTAGATTCATCCTTTCATGGAGACTAGAGTCACTCGAAGCTGCAACCGTTTGAGACACTCGTTTCTTCAGTTGGTCTGCTAGCTCTGCCATCCTTATCTGCCGATATTTTAAAATTTATCCACGCACGAACAAAGGCACACAAAAGGCACGAATTCACAAAGGCCTACCCAAATGCAAGACCAGCGTAATAATTCACCTGTTGAGTGGAACAAGCCAGAGGACTGGTGTGTTTGAGAAAGAAATCTCCCCAGATGGACGGCTCGAACTGGTAGAGGTCTCTGCTGTCGCTGTCGTCGACGCCGTCCCCGTGTGGTATTTGCTGGGCGGGCGTAGTGCTCGGGTGAGTGGTGGCCGCGCTGCACGCCGGTAGACGCGAAGCGCGACGTCGTCCCGCGAGCGAGAGCCGACTGCCGACCAGCGGCAGCGCCCGATTGGACGCGGCCACGCCGCCACCGGCGGCGATCATGGCTGGAGCCGCCCGGCCGCCGCTCCACCTGGATTGCCGCGGCTTCGTCGTGGTGGAGAGGAAGGCGAGGCGGGTGCGCGTGCTGCTCTGCATCATCGCCAAACACTTTTTTCGGTAGAGCCCTGCCTGTTACGATGCACAGCTGCTACCGTGCCACGGCTGGCTTTATATTATACCTGCGCCGGTGCCACAGCCACTGCGCGGCCCGCTCCACTTCAACCACCGAATAGATTCCTCGGCAGCCGATCGTACCACCCGACTTTTGCACATTAATTTGACCGAGACGGAGGTGGAAGCACGCGATGCAGGTGCTCGTGTTTCATTTTCTTTATACTATTTCCACCGTGCCTCCGTCCAACATTATTTTCTTTACTTCCTCCGTCCAAATATTATAAGAATCCTGATTAGAAAACAAGTAGCAAGAAAAACACTGGTCTAGCTCTAATAATTTAGTGTGCTTCTCCTTTATTTACTTAGAATCCTTATATTTCTGAACCAAGGAAGTAGAACGTGGAAGGCGAATCACCCAACCTGAGCTCTTTCCATTTATACTTTGGTTCTCCAATCAAACTTTGGCGCTGAGCTCTTTCCATTTATACTGTCTTCGGTCTGAAAAAAGAAGTTATTTGGGACAATAACATTGTCTCTTTTTTCTATATAAAAATATTTATTAAAAATAACATATGTATACTTTTATAAAAATATTTTTAAAGTAAATCTAATAGTATGATTTTTACATGTTTAAACTTAATAAATTAAAAATTATTAATAGTTTATAATCTTAATATTTGACTAAAATATTTTTTTAAAATAACTTCTTCTTTTTTTTTACCGAAGGGAGTATATCTCTTTGCGGTCATCCATGCAGTCTTCCTTTTACGTGTGTCCATTCATGTCTTGGGACTAGCACCACAGCCGCCTTCCACTACCACAATCCACAATTTCTTCTAGTTCGGTTTCTTCATGTATTAACACAAAAAACTAGAAACAAATTTTGTGTGAACAGTAAAACACATAAAAAATTGAAATACACACGGAGAAATACGGAAGTTCTGTGTGAACAGCAAAACACTAGAGAGCCCTTGCACGCCTCCGTCAGTCAAAAGTCTACAACGTTAATCTTGCCGTTACCATAGATGAAAAGCGCAGGCACCTTGACCCAAAAAAAAAAAAAAAAAAGGCCCAGGCACCTTCCCCTCAGCCCTCACCCGGACCTTCCCCTGATTCTCCACACACTATCGAAGCTGCTGCTACCTGGTGGACGCCGCACACCACCATGACTGCCTGAAGCTGCTGCTGGATCCTCCAATCCAAGGCACAATGTACCCGCACAATCGAAGGTACGTCCACTCAGGTTGCTCCTCCACACGGATTTCTCTGCATCTCTTTTCCCACCGTGGATTTCTCTGCACCACTAATCAGTCTTCCCTGCCGCAGATCCATCTAGGGTTGGTCCTTCACTCCAGGTTGCTCCCCCACACAAGTCCATAATCTACACTCTATTCTTATTTGTGCTGTCGCTAGGTTAGTATTGGCTACAGTGGATTTAATCCACCTTTCTTTCTTAATTCGTTCATTTTGCTAGGTCTGATGGATTTGACTTTACAATTCGATGAGTTTATAGGTCGCCAATCTGATTTAGTGGCAAAATTACAGAGTTCTGAACAATTTTGTAGAGGATTAGGTTCTTCACATTTAATTTAATAGGGATTTTGGTGCAGGGAGTCCTGCAATTTTTTTTTTTTTTTGCTTACTTGATTAACAGTCAACAATGTTGTGTTCAAGCTACTGCATGCTCCTAGTAATTTACCTTTTGTCAGAATGGATCATGTCTTGAGGTGCCGATCTAAATGATCACAGGAATGTTCTCTCGGTCTATTTTTCTTCACATTTTTATTACTTTGTGAGGTGAGTCCTGTCCTTGCATATTTATACCGGTAACTAATCTGTAGAGTTACATGATGCTTTTTAATTACATGCAGAGCATTCAAAAACACCTCCAGCTGGAGTGCCTGCTCATCCTCTGCCCCAAGGAGTACCGCAACAGGTAGGCACTGTCAGAGTCAGCATAATATTTTGATTGCAAACACATATATAAGATGTGATATCTTACCAAATGTGAACTTACCTTCTTTCAGTCCACATCCACATGAGTGCCTGACTTGAGACTGGCTAATATACTGCAAGCACCGATTGAAAGTTTTGGTTATCAACACATTCGTGGAAGAAAAATAACTCCAGTTGCAGTCTCTGTTTTGTGGAAAGTGAACCAAAAAATTAGAAGTCTAGATGTTAGAACCCTTTGTAGTTTGTTATTTGGATCTGGGGCTAGCACTATCATTTGCAACATCTGAAATCTGTTTTTTCTGTGATGTGCAACATCTGAAGCTTTTTTTTTTTTTTGTCATGTGCAAGATCTAAAATCTGGAGATTGCAGTCTCTGTTTCTTGTCATGTGGAGTCATTTCAGTTTTTCTGTGCAACATCTGGAGCTATTTCAGTTTTTCTGTTATGTGTAACATCTGAAGCTAATTTATTTTTTCTATCATACGCAACAGCTGAAATCTGGAACCAGTTATACTAGTGAAATATTAGAATCTAGATGTTGAATCTGTTTTTTCTGTTGTGTGCAATATCTGAATCTAATTCAGTTCACGCCACTGAGCTAGTTCAGTTCATACGTGGCATAATTGTAGAAGCACAATTGTACTGTAGTTCCCTAGTGTATGGTAGTGGAAACACATGGGAAAGTGAAACGTTGCCGTCATGTAATCTGCCGTTAAACCTATTGTCCCTAGTGTTTTTTGTCTCTCGAGTAGTCAAAGAAAAACACTCGAAGGCCTTGCATTTCCCTAGTGTCAGCTAACAAACACTCAGAATAGCTTGTTGTTTCCCGAATGAATGCCTCCGACGGAGGAACACAGTGTGCTGCGACTCGGTAACTAAATTTTCCCTGTGTCTTGGCATTTTTCCCGAGTGCTTTGAGCACCAGGGGAAGTCCCCAAATCTGGTAGTGTTCCTGTTCTCAGGGAAGGGCTTTGTTCTTTGAAGTGCTGTACTCACTTTGGTTACGTAATTTTTGTCATTTTAAATAATAATATAGTTTTAAAAATGCAATTTTGACTTCTATTTTTTTTAGGAATCTTTATTATTCAAAAATTTTGTAAAAGTATTATTTATTTTTTGTGAACTATTTTATCAATAAAAATACTTTAAACATGTTTTTTATATGAGATGAAAAAAGTTGCAATGCTTGAGAGGTACAGAGGTACTTTCACCTTTTAAATTAATCTCAGTCACCAATTTTTAAAAGTCAGCACTGAATTCACTATTTTTGGTACCAGGTTGGTAGATACCTCTTTATTTTTTAACATCTCTCTCTTTATATTTCCATAAATTTTAACACCATTTCATTGGGGCCTGCAACGATCCACTTCTAGTAGGCTACTCCCTCCATCCTATTTTAAAATCCTTTAACCTTTGGCACCAGAACTAAGAGAAGTGAAAAATATGATATGTACCTTTGGCACCAGAACTAAAGAACTAAGAGAAGTGAAAAATATGATATGTTTTGAAAATGAGAAGCAAAGAGATAAAGTGAAAATGTATTAGAAAAAAAAAATGTATCAAAAAGTGAGAATGACTTATAATTTGAAAAATTTTGAGAAGCTTAAAAAACTTATAATTTACTCTCTCTATCTTAAATTATAAGACAGTCTTGACTCTTCAAAATTTTCAAAATTATAAGTTGTTTTTGCTTTCTGAGACAATTTTTTTGTCACAATACATCTCCACTCTCTCACTCCTCTTTTTCAAAACAATCCATATTTTTCATTTTTCTTAATTTTCATGTCAAACCAAAATGACTTGTAAAAAGGACGGAGTGAATACGCGGCTACGGTTGACTTTATTTTATAGAAGTACTAGTTCATGTAGGTGCCTATCACCGTATCATGATTTACATGTCCACAAGACAGATGTGGAAGCATGCGAGCGATCCCGGACTTGCGCCGTCGTCACCACAGCCACTGAGCGATCCCCGACCTGCGCCGTCGTCACCACAACCACTGCTCGACCCATGCTCACTACAAGAAAAATGAGCAGCTCTAATGACCATGGTAAAAATTGGTCACATTTAATCTTTAGTAACCAAGGGACCTTGGTGGCATTGTGGTCGCCGTAGCCCCATCCCTATATAAAGCTTGGTGACTATATGTTAAGTATTAGTGACCAATCATATGTTGGTCACAATAGGTCTATAGTAGCTAGCATCTCCTTGGTTGCAAATTTGTTACACTTACTGGGATACTTCACATTGACTAGAGAACTATTGTCACCAAAGCACTAGGAACCTTGGTGACTAAAAGGGTAAGTAGCACTAATTGAAACAACAAACAACGAAACCACATAGGTGCATATACACCACTTAATAAAAAGACGAAGAACGAATGAAGATCATCAAATTCCATATTACTGCTCATCCCATAAAGAGCTGAAATAGATACGACTAGAAAGATTCTTCACAGCTTGATGCTAAATTACATAAATGCATATCATATACTGATACATGTGGTTACTACAGCTGATGAAACCCAAAATGTCAAAAGTAGTCGATGAGTTTACACATGAAACAATTCGTGGTTTGCTACTCCCATGGTAGATGAGCCATGACATGCCATGTACCCCACTTCCATCATCTGTATCCCATCCCAGCTCATGTACTTGGACATCAGCGCACGTCATCACTGTTGAGAGTTGAAGTATTTTAATATCAAGCAAATAAAACTTTTTACGAATATAACTTGCATAGATCATAGGTGCATCACAGCTTCTAGCATAAATATACCAAAGACAACTATGCTAGGGATTTCTATTTTTTTATTTGTAGAAATATGCAAGAAAATCAAACATGAAAAGGTACTTATGGAAATATTACCTTGGAAGGGATATTTTTCATTTCATAGTACCCACCATATTGGCGACACTCTCCCCACAATCCTTTGGACAGTGTGGAAAGAGACAAGTTGAACCTTCCTGCTGAGCAGAGGACCCTTGTCGAACAAAACCTAAATATGTTGAGAAATATCATGCCACACTCAGAGGAGTTGTTAATAAAGGAATGTTTAAGAATCTAACATGGCAGCCACATAAATATTGGGCCCAAAGTTCCAAATAAGTTATTGTTTTGGATATATCAGGCTTGTCACATGATAATGGCAAGGTGGTTAAGGTTTAAATCATGAAAAAATTGCTAGTCAGAAAGAGAAAAAAAATACTTTTCTCACATTTATAAATGGCTCATCTTGATATATATTCTACTGATGCACCTCGTCTGCAAGAACTAAGATTTCTCATAGCAAAATCACAGGAGTTCCCATATATCTGCTTCAAGACACTGGTCCGTTGGGTTTACTGGATTTATAATCACCATTGCCTAAACCTGAATATCATATGCAATGGAACTATTATTAGGCTGAATATGCACATATATAGATATTGATGCCTGAATTTGATATCAGCAAATATGTGCTAACTGGTGTACTTGGCAAAAACCATTTTTTATTTCTAGTCAGACAAAATGTTAGTGATGATTTGTTTAATCTGTAAAAGTGTAGATGTATGTCTGATCATCCTTATTTCAATTCCAGATTCAATGAGAATATCTACCGTCTATATCCCAATCCATGCATACAAAACTCAAATAGTTACAAGTTTGTATCGAATTTTGTGTTCAATAACAAATTTGGAATAGCCAGAGGACTTGATAATGTTTCGAAGGACCTAATTTCAGTTTAAATGAACTAAGCGAACTGATGGAGTGGTGGCAAAAATACAACATGTTTAAATCCACCTAATAGGAAGTATAAAATAGTAGCTATACGACCATATCCTAACATAAATGGTATCCATGATAAACTGACAGCTAATTGCGAACAATATTGCTGAATAGTAGATGACTAACACCCTCATATTTATGCACATCAACGGTGACTCTCAATTGACAAGAGCTCAGGCAAGGCTCTTTGGGCTGGTTGTCCACTGGCTGTACACCTGAGTTTTTTTTTTCAGTGGCAAAATAATAATTCTAAAGCATTTGCTATTTTTTGTTCCAATATTGCAGATAAGATAAATACTAGAACTATTCCAAATGTGAAAGTTCTGAGCAAAGTGGAAAATATTAGTCCAACTCTACCTGGAGAGATGGGATAATCTACAATATGCTAATAATAGCTAGTCAAGAATAGAAAAACTTTTCCTCACAGTAAAGAATTCCAATAAAATGAAAGAGATATACTCTTGAACAAACTGGGGACAGTGAGCAGAGCACCAAAGATTATTTACCTTGCCCATCAGATGAGCTTGTGTAACTTGATTACATTGTCCATCAGTTACCTTGTCAATAACTGTTTCTGCAATGATGAACACAAGGCAAGGTTAAGTAATAAAATTATATAGCTCAGTAATATGAACAGGAACATGTACATTACTAGCACATTAATAGAACTAACAGCCATGAAGCAGAGAACTAGCAAAAAAATACCTTGAACTTATTTGCCTCAAAATGATTACAGAGCCAAATCCAACCATTAACTAGATCATGAAGAGCATTTCTTTGGACAATTCAGTGGAATTTCACAACCTATATGTGGTGTGTGTTGAGTGTCTGGCTAGGCAGCTATGGTTTCTAATAGTAGTTCTATAGTCTGATATTAGTGGAGTACCAGTGAGAAGACTAAAGAGGAACAGCTGGTAGCTATGTTTAATTTTATTTGTAATACTGAATCTCATGAGCTGATTATGTAGCGTTATTTGCATTGGACAAATAATTGGAATCAAACAAAATTCTCCACACGAGTTGGAGTTTTAATTTCTATGACAAATCATGGAGTCAAACAAATCACCAATTGCATAGCAACAAATCACGAAGGAGCATTGAGATGAGAAATCTTACTTGGAACTGGTTGCAGAACGGGATTTGTTGGAGTTCACAAATTACAGATTTAAATGACATCACTAAAACCTAACAAAATTCCCCACACGATGCGAGACTTAACTTCTCTACCAAATCAGAGTCAAATAGAATAAAAATGCGTTAAACTTGCAGATCAAACAAATCATTATCAGAAATTGTGAAGGGAAGAAGGAATTCATACATGGAATTACTAAGAGAAGGGGATTCGTTGGAGTAGGCCGGACCTGCTTTCTTATTCTTGCCCGCTAGCTATTCCTCTTCCGGTGCCACTGCTCCAGGCCGTTGCGCCGCGCCTCCTGGCTGCCACGCTGCTCTGGCCTGCCGGTTGCGCTGCTCTGACCCGCTCACTGCACTGCTGCTCGAGGCTGTTTAGCTGCGCCGTGGATAAGAGCGTCGCCCTGCGCATGCCCTGCTCAGGTCGTAGCCCTGCGGCCGCTCTGCTCCAGCCGCCGCGCGCGCTGTGCCCCACGGCGTTGTGCCCGGTCAGGCCGCCGCCGCCGCGCTGCGCGCTTGTGCCGTGTGCCGTGTGCCGTGTGAGGCTTCGTTTGTTTCCACGACATGGTCGAGTTCTGTTCTGCACTTGAAGCGATTGGGTTGGGCCACGGTTACTACAGGTCACAACATTTTTAGTCACCAAGTTAAGATAAATGTATGGTCACTAGTAGTAATTTTATATTTTAAAGTGGGCAGATTTCTCGTTGTGTCTTTTGTAACAAGCACATTAGAAATTGGTTACTAAAAGTAGCTATTTGGTCACCAAATTAGTTGGTAGCTAAAAATATGGTGGCTAATTCATTGATTTCTTGTAGTGGCTGATCGACATCGCCGTTCCATCACCAGATTGTTTCCACGGAAGCCAACTCCACCCGACTTTTCCACATTACCTTGGATGGAGACATAAGCCGAAGCACGCGGTGCAGGAGATGGACTGACGGTGTCTCATTTTCTTCTACTAAGACGCTAGATGCGACTGGCGTCGTTGCCGCAGCCATAACTTGATCAGCTCATCTCGCCATCTCTAGTGATGGTGTCTTATTTTCTTCTACTAGAACGCGAGACGCGACCGGCGTTGTTGCCGCAGCCACAGCTCGATCAGCCCATCTCGTCATCCTTAGTGATGGTGTCTTATTTTCTTCTACTAGAACGCGAGACGCGATCGGCGCCGTTGCCGCAGCCACAGCTCGATCAACCCATCTCGGTGTCTCATTTTCTTCGGCGCCCCGCAGCCACGTAACAGCTCGATCAGCCTATCTCACCTTTGGTTCTCCAATGAAACTTTGGAGCTGAGCTCTTCCTATTTGTACGTACATGCCTTTGTGGTAATGCGCGTAGTACTCTGTTCTCCTATTTCTGTCCATTCATGTCTTGGAACTAGCACAGCCACAGCCATCTCCCCTCTCCTCAGGGAAGGGGCTTCGTTAAGTTCTTTGGCTTCCAACAGCGCTTTTCTTTTCAGCGGTTTCGTTTTCGATTTGTCGGTTGGGACATGCCATGCCACCTGGAGCCGTGTACACCACCAGAAGGTAGCATTGAGCTAGCTAGCTAGGGTGCCTACATGAGAACCACTCAGATGATTCAACTGAACCTAATCAATCTTTTTCTTGGATGGGAATGGTGGGTGTTGTTGCTTCTCAATCTAGGCCAGTGTTAGCAAAATTGCGAATTAGTTTTTGTTTTAAAAATTCAAAAAAATAAAGTATCAGAATTTTAAAAAGGGGTAGTAAAATCAAGGGGTAAGGGGTAAATGGGTGGGTTTTGAATTTGAAACTTGATAACGAATAAAATTAAAAAAAATTGGTCAATAAACGGTGAAACCACTGGATAAACTGAAAAAACTAACCGGTTTACTGTAGCATCACAATCAAATTTCATTCAACTTTGGTTTTTCAATTTAAAGTTGTTTTTGACCAATTTTCGTGGCTTTCGTGGTTTTTTTTTTTTTGTCAAACCGGTGCTAACCAGTTTTAATGATTCAAACAAAACAAAAATTTTGATCTGGGCTGCTTAGTTGGGCCGGACTAGGCCATATAGGTGAGCGAGAGGTTACTCCGGTGCATCGGATCCACCAGCGGAGATGGACGCACGTGACATAATGGCATACTCCTAAGTTACGAGTACATGATCCACGGTTTGAAAAGTGTCCTGGAGACCCGGACGTCTGGTAGTAACCGAGGACTTGGTATCCTCTGACTCTGACGTAAGGTCACCGGGGACGTAGATCCTACGAAGGCCCACCATCACCATGCTAGATGGACGGGGCGTTGAACAAGGCGATCATCAGAAGTGAGGAAAGCGATAACAGCACTCCTGGCAATGAAGACATTGGGGATGTTTTCCTCTGCGTCGTACTCCTACTTGGGATCTGCAGCCGATTTTTGCATACCCATGTGCCACGGAGAAAATTATACAGGACCCGGGTAGGACCCTCTCTCCTTTCTCACAACGTGTAATCACCAATCTCAAAGCATTTTTCTTCGAGCTCAATCCTTTCGGCCCACGTTTCACTTAGCGTAACATAAATAGAAATCAAAATTAATTAGAGGTAAAAAACTTGCACTCCCTCCGTTCCTACAATTTTTTTCCGTTGACTTCTAACATCAATTTTGAGTATTTATCTTATTTTAAAAATTTTGGTAAATACCATATGATTTGTTATAATTTATTTTATAATTAAAATTATTTGAATCACAACTTATAATTTTACAAACTTGAATTATTTTGTTTTAAATAAAGAAACGATCAAAGTTGATGTTAGAAGTCAACGTCGACTACAATTTTGGAACAAGAAGTATATATCTGCAAGAGAACGTGCTAAAGCATCAGAGTTTCACAGATAACTGTAAAATTATCAATAATTCAGTTTCTATCATCTCATCTACTTCCTTCGTTCTTAAATTTTTGTTGTCGTTGAGTTAAAACATCAATTTTAATCATTCATTTTATTAAAAAATTAGTTCAATTATATAGAATTAAGTTGTGTTTCAAATTACTTTAATAATAAAGCAAATTAACACAAAATATATAGTATTTAACAAAAAAAATTAAATAAGATGAATAGTTAATATTGATATTGAAAATTAACAGAGACAACAATTTAAAAATAGAAGGAGTAGAGGTTTTTTTTACCAGTAACCAATTTTGATTTATATTTACATCACGTTATGTGAAACGTGGGCGGAAGGGAAGTTGGGTGAAAGAAAAATGCTTTGAGATTGATGACTAACACGTGGTGAGAAGGGAGAGGGGTCCTAAAAATCCTTGAGTAGGACCCGGGTCCTATATAATTTTCCCCATGTGCCATGTCACTCAACGGTCAACCAGTGTCTCGATCATCTCCCCGCTCCCATTGCTGCCTCCGAGCAGAATAAGCCATTATATCTATTTTTTTTTGTTATCATAACACGGTGTTTTGATGGTATTATCCTTGATTGAAATTTCAGGTGGTAGAAAACTAGCTTTATGGCACATAACTATTTTTTTTCAGATACGTGTTCTTTTTTTTTTATCACTGATGAGAGGATGGTGTAGATCTCGTAACATTTCTTTAAAAAAAATGTACACTTTTAGTCGTGCGAATGGTGTGAGACGCTTTTAGTCGTAGGCATGCTTTTAAAAAAATATTGTAAACCTCTTGACAAAGCAAATATTAAATTAAATATCAAATATTTGCTAAACTCTTGTACAAGGAAAATATTAAATACATACTCACTCCATTCTTAAATTAATGTCGTCATTGACTTCAAAAGTTCAACTTTGACCACTCGTTTTATTCAAAAAAAAAATTGTTCAAATGTGTAAAATTTGAAGTTGTGATTCAAATAACTCTAATGATAAATCAAATTATAACAAAATATATGATATTTATAGAAAATTTTTGAATAAAAAGATTGATCAAAATTGATGTTTGAAGTCAATGACAACATCAATTTAAGAATAGAGGAAGTATCAATATTCGCTAAACTCTTGTACAAAGCAAATATTAAATACATATAAAATATTTGCTAAACTCGCAAGGCAAATATGAAATACATATCAACTATTTGTGAAATCTTATACAAGGCAAATATTAAATACATATCATCAATACTTACTAAACTCTTATACAAGAAAATATTAAATACACAACAATATTTACTAAACTCTTGTACAAAGTAAATAGAGTATTAAATACATATCAAATATTTGCTAAAATATTGTACTCCTGCAAGGCAAATATTAAATACATATCAATATTCACTTAACTCTTGTGCAAAGAAAATATTAAATACCTATCAATTTTTGCCAAATATTGGCATTTACTCATCCTGTGAATTTGGTTTGACTGCCATGACCCAAATTGGCAACGTATCATGAGCTCATGAAGCCAAGGAAAGGTCAAAGCGATGCTATGTAATGAGGACCAACCCGGCATGAGTACCTTCACGCCGCCCCTTTTCTTGTTTAACTGCGAGCAGCGCCACACCTAACCACCGCCATCCCGGTCTCTCATGCAACCACGCCTCCCGATTTACTGCGACGCCACCACGCGCAGCCGCCGCCGCTTTTCGCGTCGCCCCGCTGCTTAAAGCTCGCGCCATTCCTTTTCACGTCGGCGACATGGATCGTGTAGGACAGCGGCAGCGCACGGAGGCCGTGGCGGGCACGGCTGCGACGAGGACGCTGCTGTTCCTCGTGCTGGTGGCGGCGGCCTTGTCGCCGTCCGCGGTGACGGTGGCGCGCGCGCGCCCGACCGCGCTGATCGTGTTCGGCGACTCGACGGTGGACGCCGGCAACAACAACGCCTGGCCGACGCTGGTGCGGAGCAACTTCCCGCCCTACGGGCGCGACTTCCCCGGCGGGCGCGCCACCGGGCGGTTCTGCAACGGCCGCATGGCCACGGACTTCTACTCGGAGGCGCTCGGCCTCGGCCGCGCCTTCGTGCCGGCGTACCTCGACCCGGCCTACGGCATCAAGGACTTCGCCATCGGCGTCTGCTTCGCGTCGGCCGGCTCTGGCCTCGACGTTGCCACCTCCGGCGTCTTCGTAAGTCGACACACCGCTTCTTCTTCTTTCCCTGTGATCGTACCGATGCATCGTCATTCGATTCGCTGTTGTTTCGCTCTGCCCTGTCTGTCAATTCAGCATCCATTTACCCGCGAAATGTAGCATAAAGGATTACGTAGCATACTCGTTCTGCGAGCAGCTCTGCAGATACAGTCGTGCAGCACGTTGCTGAGAGGGCAGTGGATCTCATTCTTCTGTGCTGATGATCAGCAAGAACAGAAGCGATGCAATTTGCCATTTTCGGATTGGATGAACCGGGGCAAATTAAATCACACGAGTGGTAGTGTAGAATGGCTTTAGCCCATACATCGTCCATTCCTCACCGTAGGTAGAGAGAATAAAGGAAGCTACTGTTATTGGCCCGGGAGTTGCAGTTTTTCAGCGAACTACGTAGAGCCTGTCAGAAAGGTCGCTGCACGGTACGCTGTACTTGTAAAAATGATGTCAGCGGCAGTCACTGCTTCTCTTTGACGGCGGTGTAAGAAGAAGTCAATTGTTTTCCACCGGTTTTCGAAAACTGACCCGGTTTCGCGGGTCCATCGGCAACTGAAATGTTGAGTAAAACCCCCCTCTTCATTCACAGGAGTACAGTTTTGTTTCTGCTGCACTCCGGATTCATCTCCTCTGCTGGTTCTTTTAACGACCTTTATTATGTTCCACGGGTGGTAGGAATTCACTGCTAGCGACAAGGATTCGATCGGCTTTGCCGAACCATTAATCCTTGCTGCGCCTTTCTGCGAGATTCCCGGCGCTGCGCATCCTTTCGGCAGAGGACATCCTCGTGCCCTGCCTCTGATGCTGAATCCTTTTCGCGCGACGGCGGCGAGCAGAGTTATTGCGATCGCCATTCATAATCTGATCGCCGTCACTCATTGCCATTTCATCCTCATTCAAATGATATTTTTGCAGCGCGTGATCCCCCTGTCGAAGCAGCTGGACATGTTCCGCGAGTACAAGTCCCGTCTGGCGGCGGACCTGGGCGCGGCGGAGGCGCAGGCGGTGGTGAGCGGCGCCGTGTACGCGATCAGCATCGGCACGAACGACTTCATCGAGAACTACTTCGCGAAGTCGACGCCGCGGTTCCTGCAGTACACGGTGCCGCAGTACACCTCCTACCTCATCTCCCTGGCGCGCGGGTTCCTCTCCGACCTGTACGCGCAGGGCGCGCGCAAGGTCGGGTTCGCGGGGCTGGGCGCGATGGGCTGCCTGCCGGTCGAGCGCGCGCGGCTGCTCGCGTTCGGCGGCGTCTGCGACGAGACGCACAACGCCGCGGCGCGCGCGTTCAACGTCGCGCTGAAGGCGATGGTGGACGAGCTGCGCGCGCAGCTGCCCGGGTTCGACGTCCGCGTGGCCGAGCTGTACGCGCTCGTGGACGACGTGGTGCGCGACCCGGCGAAGTACGGGTTCGATCGCGCCGACGTCGGGTGCTGCGGCTCCGGCCGGTTCGAGATGGGGTACGCGTGCACGCCCTGGGACCCGCGGACCTGCCCCGACGCCAGCAAGCACGTGTTCTGGGACGCCGTCCACACCACGGAGCGCGCGAACAAGATCGTCGCGGACTACCTCATGAACACCACGTTCGGAGCGTTCTCCTGATCCGAGAATGCCTGCGAGCAGAAGCAGGCAGGGGCGCGCCGTTGATTCTTGGCCGCGGCATCCGACGCTGACCATTGGTTTAATTAGAACTTTTCATCGTGTGGGCGTGGGGATGCTGTGTGCAACTGTTACTGCTTTTAACAAAGAGTATAAACGATTACTAGCTTAATTGCTTCGTTGATTCCTACGCAGTAAGCGATCGCATCGTGGCCGCAGCTCCGTGTAGTGTTCGGAACCAAGAAATCGCTAGTGTTGCTCACAGAGCAGGCCTAGAAGCCGCGTGCGCGCATAATCACGGCAACTGCTGGCAGATCCGAGAAAAATACCCGTAGAAGTCTGGGAGCAGACTTATTTTTCAGAATTTTCTAAAACTCAAAAACACACAACGAAGCAACTGTACATACTAATATTACTACTTAGCATCAAAATTGTGTCAGATGAACTAAATCTTACAACTCCACAAAGCAGTCAACGTACGTACAGTCAGATGTACCACAGGTAAGCTAAACTTCGTTACAAGCGTTCATTCTCCGGCAACTACGTGCACCGGCCGGATGGACCATCGATCTCGCCGCCGGCGACGTTCGCCACCGTTCCGCCGGTTGGCCCTAAGTACACTGCGAAGCACATGGAAGCGGTCTCAGATCAGCAAGTTGGTCGAGGGGCAGTGGAAGAGTTACTACTACTAGAAAACCCAAATCACAAACGAAATGTAAGAGTGCTCCACAGTTCTGCATCACCAGAGATCGATCGGGGAGTGTACCTGCACAGCACGTCCGCAGCCGCTAGTTGTGCGACGGGTTGGCGTGCGACCCCGGAATCCGGCGCCCGAGGCTGGCTCTCGCGCCCCTGAACGGCGTCTCGGCCCGCCAGTCGCCTACGTTCATCTGTACCTCCTGCTGCTGCTGCGCTCCCGCAGGCGACACCCGCGGCGCCGTCACCAGCAGCCTCCGGCTCCGGTGCCTCTCCTCTTGCGTCGCCGCCGCCGCGGCCGTGACCGTCGATGAGGCCGCGAGGAGCGCGAGGACGAGGACCACTGAGACGAGACCGGCACGGCTCGACGGCCGTCGTTGTAGCCTGGCCATTATCTGTCGCTGACTCAGGCGAGCTCTGCTCCGGGGATCGATCGGTTCACTGAGCTCACTGATGCAGTCAGTAGCAGAGACGCTAGAAGTAGTGTGAGCGAGATGCGACCTCGTCTGGCTGGTGGTGTTGGCTGGAGAAGGCGAGGGGCTCGCTAGCTGATGAAGTGACGAGATGAGATTTGCGGTGCGGTCTGGGAACGACGGAAGAATTGGCAGTGGCAGTTAGATATAGCATGTGGTTAACTAACCGGGCGTTGTTGTTTAACCGGACGAGATGTAGGATTAGTGGAGTGTCAGCCATCTCGTCTGCAGCTTTCACATGTAGTTTAGCCCTCGCCATGTGCCCACCCCGCCGCGCCTAAGCGTAGATCAGGTCGGGAACACATGTCCAGCGGAGTAAAAATTTGTCCGGTCCAACGAAGATGCAATCTGACGGCGTGATCAGTAGTAGGAGTACCTGTAAAATCTGTCTCTGGTCCAACAAAACTTGTTAACGGTTCAACAAGCATCCGCATCGCCGGTCCCAAGTGTTTAATCGACTGTTAACCGACCAAATCAGTACCCGTGGGTTAACTATTCCTACCGCACCAAGTATGCACCAGTGCTTCCAGAAGACCAGAACTGCATTTAGAAGCCTCCGTGCAGCGCATTGTTCATGTCCACGCTGATACACCAGCAATAATTTGGCTCACGATTTACTAGCTCGCTCTGCCGTACGTGGAAAGTGGTGGCGCTTTTCCTCCATGAACGCTCGATCCATCACGCAAGTGCGACGCTCATTCCTCGCAACCATCTTTGACCGGCGTTGGAGTGGAGCGATCCAGATTCGTTCTTCCACCAACCTTCCGGCCGCAGCGATCGTCGGTATAGTAATACGGAGGTCATGCGAGGATCGGACTCGGAGAGGCGGGCGGGCACGCGGTCATGTGACGGACGGATCGCGTGGTCGGAACTCGAAGCCTCGGCACCTGCGGGCTGCGGGCTGCGGGCTGCGGGGCGGCGCCGGTGGAATGGAATGGAATGGAAATGGAAATGGAGCTGAGTGGCCGGACCACGCGTGATGCCAGCGAGGACACCGTGACCGGCTGATCGATGGTCTAAAGTTGGTACAGTGAGTACTAATCCGGCTCAGTTGAACCGGAGCACACGACAAATACCAGAATCTATGCAAAAATTCTCAGAAAAACGGTAGTATGATCGTGCATTTGCCTTTCAATTATACGGTCGAGAAGACCAAGGTATAAGAAGAAAACAGGATTACATATGCCTGCCGATTTTGCATCTGCACAACAAGCATTAGCATCCCACGAAGCCAGAACGGAATTTCGCCGCAGCGATCATCTTATTTCCGGAATCGATCAACTCGATTCCTCTTCCTCTGCAATTGGTACCCACTCAGATGAAGAAGACCGCCTGAGATCACCTCGATGATATCCTGCTTGACACGGTCCGCGCCGTCAAGGTGACAGCCGGCCGCTGCTTGAGCCCGCTCATAGTCATGGGGCCGCCACCGCCACCCACGCCGACGCCGCTGTCACGGCTCCTGTTCAGCGACAACCGCGCTTTGATCGGCGACACGAGCCTCGACGCGAGCTTGGACGGCGAGAAGGAGCGGCGCCGGCTCTTGGCGGGCGACGCCTGTGCTTTTACGGGCGGCGGCGGTGACGCAGCCGGCAGGGCCTTCCCCTGGCTCCTGAGCTTGGACCCCAGCGCGCCCGGAGGCGACTTGATCAGGAACCTGTGCGGCGTCTGGACCGGGGACCGCGTCCTGTACGACCGCTTCGGCTCCTTCGACGGCGACCGAGAGGCGCACGCGCCGACGGCGGCGGAGGTGGAGGCGGTGTACATCGGGTTGGGGAACATCACCGTCTTCTTCGCCCACGGACGGTTCTTGGGGGACACGCGGTTGGCGGACACCGAGGGCCGCACGACGGGCCCGTGGCCGAGCGGCGAGACGGGCTTGAACTGGATCCGGGACCGCACGCGGGCGAGCGACGGCGGCGTCGCGGCGCACGCGACGCCGCCTCCGCGCTGCTGGCTCTGCTTCTCCCGGGCGCGGCGCGCGCGGAGCGGGGTACCCTCGGCCGTGCCCGCCGCCGATGGTCTCGTCCTGGGCGCCGGTTTCGGGGTCTTGGGCTCGCAGCGGGTCGTCACGCCGTCGATGTCGGCCACCGCGACGATGTCCCGCGCGAACTGGCTGGCCTGCACGATCTCGAGGACCGTCTCGCCCAGCAGCATGGCGGGCAGCGACGTCCGCCGCCACAGCGCGCCCTCGCCGCCCAGGCCTGCGCCGCCGAACTTGCCGTTGGGGGACCGCTTCTGCGCCGACGCGCCGCCCCTCATTCTGCTTGCGGGAGGATTCGGAGTGAGATCGAACCGAGTGGAGAGCGGAACAGCGGCAGCACCGACCGAGAGAGAGTGAGGACTTGCCTGACAGTCTCCTGCTTGCATCGGAGGCTGGTGCGGAGGTACCCGCGCGTGCTGCGCGGGCTGAGGCTGACGCCGGAGACGACCTTCGCGCCGCCGGCCACCGTGTACTGCAGCTCCTGCAGCCGCGCCATGCACCGGTCCACCTGCGCATCCAAGGCACACAGTCACTCTCCGCTGCAGAAAAAACCACTCGAACCGAGCCAGCGTTCAGCGCACTCTGCTCTCGCCTTCTTG
>BCLF01000020.1:1763599-1793966 GCA_001602275.1 Zoysia japonica | reverse complement strand
CAGCCGCGCCATGCACCGGTCCACCTGCGCATCCAAGGCACACAGTCACTCTCCGCTGCAGAAAAAACCACTCGAACCGAGCCAGCGTTCAGCGCACTCTGCTCTCGCCTTCTTGAGCGTCTCGCGGACCAGGGCGGGGTTGAGCGCGGCGGCGGCGGCCAGGGCGGCCGCCGTCTGCCTGTCCGGCTTGGCGTTGGGGCTCCTGGCCACCATTTTACGAAGTCGACGCCGTGTGCAGCGGAGGGAGGCGGAGGTCGAAAGGGGAGTGGGGGTTCGGAAGCGGGCGGCGCATTTTTCTCGTAGCGGCGCTAGTAACGGTCGTGGGCGCAACGGCTAGTTCTCGGGAGTAAACACCGGAATGTGTAGGGGGAGGGGACCGGCAGCCGTGCTGGGCCGCTTCGAGTAAGTGCGGTTGGGCCCGCCTCGTTAGCCGGAGTGCCCACTCATTTATGGGCTGGGCCGTTGTAAGTCGGGATCTTATTTTCCAGATCTATTGTTGTAGACAGTAGACATACTAAGAAGTTTAGAAACATACGGAGTACAGGCGAAAAGTGTGAAGTGCTACTATGATTTCCGGCGAGTAATCCAGATTTCGTATGAACTTCTCTGTGTTGTTGATTTGTTTGCAGTTCGTTTGGCGTCGGAGTCGTAGTTGGATCCTGGTACCTCTGTATGTAAAACTATGATCTGCACTGCTTCCTTATTTTTTGTGGCATCGGCAAGCAGCAGGATTTTGAACATTTCAGCATCTGCAGAGATTTTGACCCCGCTGGTCTGTTGTTACCGGGGCGGGATTTCTAATAAAGTCACACTTTAATCAAGCCTCGAGTTGAGTTGGTTAGTTGGCTTTATATTTCACTGCTAAGTTCCTATATTCAACTCTCTGTGAGAGTTAATCTCAATCTGAAGTGGAAAAAACTCCTCCATCTGTCCCGTACCAAAGCATGGTTCACTCTGTTACCGGACTGCACTGTCACAAAACTTTTAGCGATAGGTGGTGAGGATCTCTATGATCTAACACCGGTCAACCAGTCAAAAGTGAAGCAAGCAGCAGAACACTAAGGCCCAAATCTACGAGCAGACTTAGAAAGCAGAACGACAACCCAGCACGTCGTCACCTACGCGGTCCTCTCTGTCTAAAACCACAAATACAAACGGGTGAGTACATAAGATACTCAGCAAACTCTAACATTAACCAAGGGTATATGTATAGATGCCTATTTGGTTGCAGCAAGGATGAATCTACAGGGTTCAATTTTTACGAAAAGCTAGTTTTTATGCAATGTTTACTATAGAAGATTTTTAAAAAGAAGCGAGAACATTTGTTGTCTATGGACCTGGGGAGCATAAACTATTTCCGTCAGTTCCTAAATTTTAACTGAAAGGGCTTCCACTATCCCATCTACACACTTTTCAAAACATGAGCACCTACACTCACTCACGCCAAATCATAGAAAACTAATCGTAGGGTACTCGAACAAATAGCATGTCAATACTGTGACAACGGCCATTCCGAAAGAATTTTTACACTCTGCAAAGGTTGTACACTGTACCCACAGGTTATGCTCTTCCTTATCAACAGAGTGGTATAACGCTTACCTCAAAACTACATAGGTTTCCACAGATTTCACTCAAGATGTACACAGAGGCTATCCGTCGGTATCACCTTCCCGATGACGCGACAATACATTCTCGAAGCCGGATCGTAAAGATTTTCTACAGTCATATCTTTTCTTGGTCTTTTACTACGCCGAATATTACCAAACCAGAAGCTATATCTGTGGGCTTACGGTGCCATGACGCGGGCAATTACATAGTCGAGAGTCACGCAGTGAGTTATCTCACGCCCTTCTCTTGTCCTCTTGTGTTCTACCGACCTCATAATTGGCTCGATGTAGAATACTTACATAGCGGAGATAAGTTTTGCTCAATATGTACAGGTTCTGTGGTTACACAAAATTACTAAACCGAGGACTAACGAACCGGTCCTTATATGGCAGGAGTGGCGAACTCGTCCACGACAGGTGGACCACACCGAAGACTATACACCTCTCACCATCAACTCTTGTGAGTCCCACCCCACGACCAGAATCACCCATCTTCACCTATGACCAGTTGCACTAATCTCACCCCATTTTATTTACTCACATCACCAAACGCTTTTAACACATTTTGTAAATAAATGATGTATGGTGTGGCGATGCAAAACATCGCAAAAGGGTTTCTAAGCATTCTAATATCAAGGCAACTTTCCGTTCGTTAAAGTATTTTAACGACGGTATCCTATGTTTAACAAGGAGGTTATCGTCAATGGGTAATCAAGGTAGTTAATATTAATGTCTAAAAATGACACTAATATCAGTAAAACAATCAATCAAGTAAAATTATAATAACACAATATTTTAAATCAAAATATTATGCATAGCAAAATAGATAGACACTATAGGAGCATTAGTAAAATATAGGTTCAATATGATCAAGGGGTTAGAGCTTGCCTACAAACTTCTAATCTTCAGAGCCTGAGTCCTGATGCTCTTCATCAAAATATTAATCTTCAATCTCTAGCTTCGCGTTCAAATCTTCAGGCTTCTCTTCACACGCAGGCCTTTCGGCTCCTCTTGAATCTTGGCTCTTCCTTACGCTCAGCATTATCTACGCGAAAAAAGCCTAATAAACTACTGCAAAAGAAACAAAGCTCGAGAAGAATGATAAAATCCAAAGAACTCCAAATAAGAACCAATTAAACTCCGCGAGGAAAAACTGGGGCAAGTCATGCATGATGCAATGCCTATTGACTTAAGGTGAGGTTCGGTGGAGGGCTAACGCGCATACTCGCTAGCATGAGTGGAGATGCGGCGTGTAGCGTGTGTCATTTTGTGCATACCTTAATTTAGAACTATTTACTACTTGTTGGCAAATTAGATTCATTCTAATCGTTACTTAGTGAGTATATCGTGAGTGCGTTGTGCGTGTTTCCGAGACACAGCTCATGAACAAGTATCCGTGCATATCGTGCACTCGCACTTATTGTTGATCTGTGCTTGCATCAAAGTGTCATTGTTTCAAATGTGAACGTGCACGATGGCACGTGTACTAGTGCATACTAATGCAAGGTGAAATGCATAGGTATACTAATCAATATATGTTTACTTTCTAACATGACCGTAGGTGATCTAGTGCGTAGCTATTAACTTACTAGTGTCAATAGGCGGCACGTTCACTAGTGTATGCTGAAGTGTTGCATGTGCTTCCTAGTGACTAAGTATTTGATTCCACTATTACAACTAAACTACTACATTAGACAGATGACGTTAACTATGGTGCAGTGATGGGCATATTGTCATTGTTAATTATTTAATTTATATACATATCGGTGGATCATCCTAAGTGATCGACAATTTATTACCTAGTTTAATTTATATAATTAAACTACTAATGTTAACAAGTGGTACATGTACTAACACGTGCCATTACATGAGTGAATGCATGGCAGGACGCTTGTGGGCTGCTATCTAAGTGTTTACTTACTTCCTAATATCTAGCTATTAGTGTTTAACTACTAATCATATAATTCTAATCTTAAATTAGACTACTTAGTGCTAACATGGGTTTGCATACTAATGTGTGCTACACAACGAAGTCATGCTATGATGGGTGCATGCTAGCTTATTATGAACCTATGCTTAGTAATGCATAATAGTTAAAGACTTGCACTAACATCGATAAAACCAATAGAAGGAGCAATGATTAAACTCCGCATAGAACTTACTATTAAAACAAACCAGCATGGTTAGATGTTGGCTGAGGTTTGAATAACTTGATGTGGTGGGGCTCGAGACAATGGTTCCGACGGTGTATTGGTTGCTGAGAAGGGGATTGGGATGTGGCGGTGGTGAGGCCAACAAGGTGCTCACGACGGAAGATAGGAAAACCCCGTGGACACGCTACCTGGCACGTGTCTACGGTTGTCGGGTGTGTGCAGGCGTGAAACAGAAGACAAATTTCGTGGTCACACTATCCAGCTCGTGTCCACGGTCGCTGGACACGTGCGGGCGCGAAGTGGTGAAAAAGCCTCGTGGTCACATAGATCGACCAGTGACCTCGGCCATTTTCTGACATTGTCGGTGATCTGTGATCGTGCTGTAGGTCACATTACCGGCGCCGTGTCCAGGCTTCAGGACACGTGTGTGAAGCCCGGCAGTGACCCAGCTCTGAGGCGCATGGTAGACAAGGTGTCCGAGCCCGTGGACACGTGACTGAGTCCGTGTTCGTGTTTGTGGGCGCGAGGCTGTGACCGGAAACTAGAAAAGGCTGTGGGGACACACGGCCCGACCTGTATCCACGGCCATTGGGCACGTGCAGGCATGAAGTTGGGAATGAGTCTCTTGGACACGATGCCCGGCCCGTGTCCATGGCCTCTGGGCAGTTCGGGCATGGAGTCGAGGGTGAACCCCGCGGACACGATGTCCAGCTCATGTCCTCGGTGGATGTTTGTGTGCGGCTGTGAAGTGTAGGAAAGTAGACACGTGGTTTGGCCAGTGTCCACAGCCTTAATCCTGTGAGTGTTAGGTGCACCGTGAAGGTTCGGTGGGTGCTGTAAAGTTCGGCCCAATTATGGGTCGTGGTTACTGGGGTCCGTCCAAGTCTGCGCCCCGTGTCGGGGACGGTCGGGCGAACTGGGACCGTGCGGCAGGTCAGGCTGCCAGCGCCGTGTCCAGGCTGCAGGACACATGCGCGGAGTTCGATAGTGACCACGTGTTGGGTTACAGGATCGTGACTGTGTCCGACATTTGTTCGTGTTCTAGGCTCGTTAATAGGTGACGTGGTTCGAGGACATGCGAGCGTGGCTGTGTCCAAAGCTTGGTTTGTGGTCACGGGGACGTGACCATGGCCGGGCTCGGTTCGGGGTCACAGGAACGCGACCGGCTATGTCCATGCCCGTGGACACGTGAGCAGTGTCGTGTCCGTGTCCGTGAGTGTGGACAGGGGGTCATGACCGTGTCCGTGGATGTGGACATGGGGGTCGTGACCGTGTCCAAGACCGTGGACACGCACCAACGGTGAACAAGTGATCTACCACTAGTCTACGTGTCAACCTTTGTGAACAAAGCCAATCACAGTGGTGCTCAAGCGGCTGACAGGTGGGGTCGCGCGGCCCACTGGCCTGAGGCCAGGGCCACGTTTCTTTTGCATGCACGCCGAGGCGCAGTGCGGTGCGGTGTCCTTTCGAGGCTTCACCAGCATGGCTCAGCTTGTGACTACGCGAACGGGGTTGTGCCCGGGCTGCAGTTTGCGTGTGTTCGGGTCGGGTGGCGTTCAGGACACGCGCCGACTACCGTGTCCAAACCTCACGTGTGTGAAAGGTTTGGATTGGGTTCTATTACAATACAAAAATAAGGGTGTCTTTTGTAAAGGCATTGGGCTCGGACATTGTATGAAGGAACATGGAGGGGCTTTCTACAAAATAGTTTTTACCATCAGCTATTCAGGTCACGTCTGATTTCTCAGCAGAGGAGCTGGTGGCCGGTCCACGCAGCCATCGTGGGCCTCGGCGATGTCCAGGCTGCAAGCTGGTCGGAGAAGCTGAGCTTTGGCGGAGGAAGGGCAGGATGGCGCTTTGAACCTCGTCACAGGCTCAAGGAAGCCTGGGAGGTGCAGAGCTACGCCAACGACGGCAGAGGGCGGCGCGCCATGGTGGCGCGCGGTGCCAGGCAGCAGGAAGGCCGGGGCACCTAGGTGTACTGGTGGAGGGGCACGTGGGCAGTGCGTTGACCATCCCCGTGGACTTAGGTGAGACTGGGAGGCGCGGCACAACGCCATCGATGGTGGGAGGCGGCGCTCGGCGTCGGGGCAGTAGGAAGGCCGAGGAAGCTCGAGATCAGGCGCAGGAGAAAGAGTGCGTCGCGGTGATGCTGCTCGTGGGCTCGGAAGGGCTGGATAGGTGCGGCAGCACGCCGACGTCGGTAGACCGGTGGCGTGCGGCGGCGACATACGGCGCCAGCTCGGGGGGCTAGCGGAGGCGGCCTGGGTCCCTGCAGAGGGGCAGGCAGGCGGCGTGTGTGGAGCTCCCCATGGGCTCAAGCCAGACGGAGAAGCGTCGAGGATGGCCGTCCATGTAGGAGGGCAGCGCGCCTCGGCAGTGCTCGGCGAGGGCTCCGCGCTGGCCATGTTTCGCCGAAATTGGTCGGGCTCAGTGGGAGGGCAGGCCAGATAGGTCGCGCAGGTGACACCGGATGAGGAGGCGCTCGCCGGAGGAAGGCCGTGCACGGTTGGCGTCGGAGAGAGGCCAGAGCACGGCAGCAGCACACGGCGACAGGGCACAGGGGTGGCGAAGCGGCTCGAATGTTGACACAAGCGGCGCGTGGACGGTCACGCGGCAACCTGACAATCGGCAGAGGGGCACATGCGCGGCGCGTGGAGGGGCGCGTGGCGGTGGCGCACAGGCCCCTGTCGGGAGGGGAGAGGTAGGGGATGGAGGTGCAGTGTTGGGCCACCGGTGTGTGCTGGGCCTGGCGCGAAGGAAGGAGGTGGGCAGCGGCCCACGCGGAAGGGGAGGAGGGGTTGGGCTGACTGGGGAAAGGAGGAGGAGAGGAAGGGCGGCCTGCGATCAAAATATGGAGTTTGGAATATGGTTTGATTTAGGATTCAAATGCAATGCAAAAAAAAAAACCGTAAAGGAAAAATAAAAGAAAATGGGCAATCTCTTGTCACGCTTTCAAATTTTTATATTTTATAAAATTCTAATTTAGCTATGTTTTAATTTAGCGAGGATTTTGCCTTTTGTAAAAGGGAAGAAAAGAGAAGGTGAGAAGGAGAAGGAAAAATGTTAGGGTGATTGTTAGAATTTTTTTGAATTTTATATTTTTTAAATTAGTTCTAAAATTTGGATGTCACATAGTCGGTCCAAATCGTTGATGGTTTTATAAAGATGGGACAGAGGTTTGGAAATTTTTTTTTTGCCTACGTGACAAGATAATATCTTAGTAAAAATCCGAGGGCTGCAGATTGAGTTTTTTGAAACATGATGCTGTGATAGAAAAGAATCGGTGTACATTCAATTGATATTTGGCACTAGACTTCTGTACACGAGGAAAGATAGACAACGCCATGGCGACGATCAAGTTTACCGTACATTTGTTCTTGGTCTGTCCAGGTTTTGGGACAGGCGAGCTTGCCATCTCTCACTTTTGCTGGCCACGGATTTGATTAATGCATAATGCAATGACGAAAGGGACGGCATTCGTTTCACTGATCAGGGTCGATGCTTTGCTATAGTTTCTCTAGGCAGCCATGTTTGACGGAGCAAGCCACCACCTGCGCCCAGTGCCGCAGCCTCGTCTTCACCAGCTGAGGGTGGTCACCTGCACAGACAATGCATTACCATAAAAAATTGATTGCAATAAAACGGAAAGGTTGCTCAATACAAAGCTCAACGTACGGCTGATCATATGGAAGGAGATGAATGGTTTACCTGGGCTAAAGATCTTCCATGCATCGGCGTCGGAGCCGGAGCCGGCGCTGGGGCTGCGGGGACTTGGCGAATCGTGGAGCGTGGAGGACGACGACACGGCGGACAGCGTCGACGTGGGGCTCGCCGCCGTCGTCTTGAGCTTGGGGTCGGACGTCAGCTGCCGGTTGACGGCGAAGTAGAAGTCGAGGGCCGGGAGGGTGTCACGGAGGTTGCCGCCGCCGGTCTCCTCGTCGAAGCGGAACCCGAGCTCGATGGAGCCCCGCAGCTCGTCGAGGTCCTCGTCGGTCAGGCACCGCGTGCGCGAGGAGTTCAGCGATCTCACCGCCTGGCGTTCGTCCTCGAGAGCGGCGAGGCGGCTGTTGCCTTCCCCCGCGCCCACGACGGACACCAGGCTGCTCCGCCGCAGTATCTGCCGCCGGCGCTTCTCCCACTTGGCCTCCCTGGTGGTCTCCTTCATCGACAGCTGCTTCGACAGGAGCCGCCGTCTGTTGATGTTGCTGCCAACGCCGCCACCGCCGCCGGCCACAGCCGGTTGTAGATGGCTCCACGGCGCCTCCCGGCGTGCACCGTCGTCCTCGCTGTCGCTGCCGCTATTGTCCGTCGAAGACGAGGATCGGTCCTCGACCTCGACGCGCAGCGTGTTCATCACCTTACAGCGCTCGTCGGCGTTGTCCATCTCCTCCGGATCGATCCTTGCCTAGTAGTACGTAATTAGTATCACTCTACATACATCCTCCTCCGACGAGTGTACGCGACGAATGTGTGCGACGTGGCAGTTGCATGCCGCCCGTCGTCGTCGTCGTCGACCGGTGCATGGCAGCCGCTGCGGCGTCCGGAGGAGGGAGGACGGCGGCGAGCGTCGTCAGAACGGGAGGAGGGCCTCCTCCTCCTGTACGCGCGGTCTAGAAGAAGGAACGGACGGAGACTGGAAATAGGGGGGCTCACCAGTCACGAGCTCCTATGAAAAGCAAAGCGGCGGTGGTCGGTGGATGGCGCGAGACAGCAGGTGTCCGGCAGTGCATGGTCGGCCGGGCGAGCTCGGTGCAGGTTGCTAGCGGCGGTGGCTGCCCGCGGAGATCAAGCCCCACCGCGAGCTGCTCTCGGCTGTGTGCGATGCGCCAATTTTAGCTCCACCTCCACGCATGCCGCGAATGGCAGACACGCTACACTTCCTTGCAGAGGAACAGCTGAACACAAGAGTAAACGGATTATACACGAGCGAAGAATCGATGTTAGAAATTAACAACGATAATTAACAATTTAGGAACGGAGGTAGTAAGTGGGCAATCAAGCCATATTAAACGTAAAGGGTCATAGTCTATGGCTTTTTCAGTCTGTTTCACTAGTGCTTTTAAATTTTAAGTTAAAATTTTATTTAATTTTAACTATGTCATCTTATGATTCAGGCCTTAACATGGCTAAAGTAAAATTTTCAACCCTTCCCTACCCCTAGTTAAAGGCCATTGAACATTTTTTCCATAATACAAAGATAGTGGTTATGAAGATTTTTTTCATTAAATTCATCAAGTGCACAAATAAAATTCAACGATATGCCACTAACTCGTGAACGCAAAATTCTACAAACCTATATGGTGAAACGCACAGTATAACCAATTTTTCCTTGAATTTGATGGTTTCGAACATTTTTGTGTGGTTCATGCAGCAATTGTTTGAGGGTGGAATATTGACAAAACATTTCCTATAAATTACTTATATTTTGAAAATCTTAAATATGAGTCATAATTTATGGAATATGCATTTTCTACAAGTTTTGGGGATTGATTTTTTATTTTCAGATTTTTAAACAATGAATTTCACAATTTGATTACTTGTTGAACTGCTAGAGCAATAACTGAGGGGGCAAAAAAAAGAGAAAGTAACTAGGCACACAAGTGTGTCGTGGGCCAGTGATCAACTTCCTTCCAACACAAAGCCCGGCAACCCATGGAGACACGGAGCAGCTCACTCCGAGTCCCAACCACCCAGAGTCTCAGCGCCTCCATTCCCCGCGACGGCCGAAACCCTCGCCGCTACGCCTTCAAACTCCGCCTCCCGTCTTGCCGCGGCCGGCCGTGGCCTAGGCAGCCAACTGCTAGATTCACCATGGACGCCTGGAACAAGTTACTGAAATGCAGGAACCCCATCATCATGCTGATGCACCAGGTCCTGTCCTGCCAGCCCGACCCGCCTGTCGACACCGCCGCCCCCCTCTCCTACGCCGTCGCCGCGCAGCCCCCGGAGGACGGCGTCGACCGCACTGGCAGCCTCCCGGTCGAGATCCTCCGCAACGTCGTCTCCCGCTTCCCCGCGAAGGACGGAGCGCGCACCGCCGTGCTCTCCAAGCGCTGGCGCCGCGTCTGGCGCACGGTGCCGCTCGCCCTCCTCGACGCCCACGTCCTCCGCGTCCCCGAAATCGTGCCCAGTGCCCTGCAGCGTTTTGCCCCGCACCAGCGCCGCAGCCGCGGATCCTCGCGACACCGCCGCGCCTCCTCCGCGCAGCCAGGCGGCCGCGGTGTCCGACGCCCTCGCCGCGCACCCGGGCCCGTTCCGCTGCGTCCACCTCACCCGCGTAAACATGGACAACCACCCGGCCGAGATCGCGAGCTGGCTCCACCTCCTTGCCGCCAAGGGAATCAAGGAGCTCGTCCTTGTGAACCGCACGAGGAACAAGGACACCGACGCGCACCTCCCGGGCACGCTCCTCAGGTGCACCTCCGTCACCAAGCTCTACATCGGCTTCTGGTGGTTCCCGGACACCGCCACACTGCAGCCCTGCGCCGCATTCCCCTACCTACGAGTAGTCGGTCTCTGTTCCCTGGTCATGAACGAGAAGGACCTAGCCTTCTTGCTGGACAGGTGCCCCGTCCAGGAGAAGCTCTTGATCGTCCGCAGCCGGTTGCCAGTGTGCCTCCGCATCGAAAGCCCCAGCCTGCGGTGCGTGCAGGTCTGCTCCTCCATTGTGCAAGAAGTCAGTGTGTCGCACGCTTCACTCCTGGAGAGGCTCTTGCTGCGGGAAGCTTGGGGTAACGGTGGCCTCGCTAAGGTCAAGATTGACTATGCACCGAAGCTGCACTTCCTGGGACTGTTTATGCCTGGAACGCACGAACTAGAAATCGGCAGCACCATCCTCAATGTTCATTGCTTCCTGGCACCGTCCATTCACAATGTGTATGCTTAATATCTTGAATTCATTCGATGGACTGCAACCACTAAATTTAAATTTCATCGATTGCAGGGTGGGCCTAAGGCAAGCCCAAACACCATAGTCCCGAGCGTGCAGGTGCTTGCAATTCAGGTGAAGCTGGGAACCCGCACTGAGGCCAGGATGCTGCCTAGTTTGTTCAGGCCGGATGCAGATGCACCCACGAAAAAAAAAAAGTGATTTTTGATCAAATTTTCACTATATTTACATCTCTACGATAAAATTTTATGCACATAAAAGTCAAATGCACCCACTCAAATTTTCTATAGCTTCGCCACCGCTCTACATCCAGGAAAATTTAACCTGAATACTCCATTTTTTATCGTCGTCAAATCAGATGACATTTCTGCTCATGGCCTGTCATCTACTATGTGCTCATGCAATCTTGCAGTCTGAGAATGATGATATCAAGTCCTGGGGACCTCAATCTGGAGGCCCCGGCAAAGTCAATCTCAAGTTCTGGGAGGACGCTGGTCCTACCGAATGCATCCAGCGGCACATGAAGAAGCTGGTTCTCCGCGAGTTCCGGGGGAAGAGAAGCGAGCTCGATTTCCTCAGTTTCGTCGCCAGGCGCGCACAGGTTCTGAAGAAGATGGAGGTCGTGTTGGCCAAGGGAGACTCCTCCACTTCCGATCGGGCGGGTGCAAAGCTGAAGACTCACATGGCTTCTGCGAAATGGGCCAGTGGCTGCTGCGATCTCGTGGTCTCTCGGAGTCAGTCTGATGAGTACCAAGAAGGTGCACCTTGGTGCTACCGGCGAGCGTTTGACCGTTCTAACCAGGATCCTTTCGATGTCTCAAAATGTGTTGATAAGTGTCTCAATCATTAGTGTCATGTTCTGGTATTACTATTTACACGCAAGTTAAAGTGCTGTTTAGATGGTGGCTTACATGTGTCTTTTGAGGAGAAGAAGATGGAGGTCGTGTTGGCCAAGGGAGACTCCTCCACTTCCGATCGGGCGGGTGCAAAGCTGAAGACTCACATGGCTTCTGCGAAATGGGCCAGTGGCTGCTGCGATCTCGTGGTCTCTCGGAGTCAGTCTGATGAGTACCAAGAGGGTGCACCTTGGTGCTACCGGCGAGCGTTTGACCGTTCTAACCAGGATCCTTTCGATGTCTCAAAATGTGTTGATAAGTGTCTGTGTCATTAGTGTCATGTTCTGGTATTACTATTTACACGCAAGTTAAAGTGCTGTTTAGATGGTGGCTTACATGTGTCTTTTGAGGATTTGGGAGCCTTGCATTTGCTTGCTTGCTTGCTCAGTGTCGTTGTCTCGCAGAAGAGTTGTGTTACTTCGATCAATTTCTGGTTTCAGTGATGTCAGTTGGGACAACCTATAATGCTAAACGTTGTGGTGCCTCAGAAATGGCAATCTTTTTAGAATCTGTACCAGGAAAATCTGCCTCATATCCCTTCGATTTAAATTTGTTGATGTTAGCGGATCAAATTTGCCACTGACCATCATCAGCCAATGAAAACTGGAGTGTCCCTAGAAAGAAAAGAAAAAAAAAGTTGACGTGTTTTGAAATTCTTACTCTATTTGGCAAACAGACATTCCGAGCAAGCGTTTGAGCTGTTGAAAGCGTGTTTCTTCTGACGCCACAAAACGGTGAGTAGTATTCAGTATCTTCAGAAGAAACATAGATAATGAAGTTACCCTCTAAACCTCTTCGCTTTGTTCTTTTCTTGATCTTCCCCAGAAGTCCAAAACAGAGATAATGAAGTTACCCTCTAAACCTATCTAGGTCAAAAAGTGAACTAAGTTAAATTTTTTCTTTGAAAAACTAAGTTTTTTTTAAATAAAAAAATTCATAGGGTAATCTTAGATTTGCTTTTGCTTCACTTACACTACTCTGAGTTTTAGTTATAATTATGGGAATTAAGAAGAGTGAAAAATATGAGATGTATTAAAAAAAGCAATGTGAAGAGAGAAAATGTATCGAGAAGCATTTTGAAAAGAGAAAATGTATTGAAAAACAAGAACGACTTATAATTTAAAAAACTGAAAAATTCCACAACGATTTATAATTTGAGACAAAGTGAGTAGTATTCAGTAAAATGCACATTGCTGGTTTCGTTGGATGATGAGTACTCTCTGGATCACAAAGGAATTAATTTAGAATAATATTTTAGTCAAACATTGAGAATATAAATTACAAATAACTTTTAGCATATTAAGTTTATGATTACGAAAATCATATGATTAAAATTATCTTACAAAGTACTTTCATATAAGCATAAATATGTTACTTTTTAATAAATATTTTTATAAAAAATAAAGGTCAAAATTATGTTTTGAAAATCGTGTCGTTGTTTAAAATAAGTATGTACTGTTTTTTTTTTCACAGCCTGTCTACCACCTGCCGGGCGCCGAGTGAACCCGAGAATATCTGCGGGATGCTGTGTGAAAGACGAAGAAAGTCGCAGCCAGCCACAGGATCAGCTAAACAGGCAGGCAGGCCCCGAAGGCCCAACCTACGAGCAAGTGGCTTTGCACTTACGCCGGCCGGCCACAGGCGCCGTCGCCATCGGTCCCTGGATCCCAAATCCGCCAACCCCACAACTCCCATAATCTTACATTATGTAGTTTTTTTATCCAAACATTATGTAGTTAATCCAGACCTATTTTTACGACACCCAGTGAAGCCAACGCATTCCAAATGCCATCGCGCAATGAGAATGTGAAATTAGCTTAGCTATAGGACGCTCGAGAAAAGGCTGTAGTTTTTCTATAATGGAGACGAAATTCCATTAACGAGAGATTTGACTGACAAACATCAGTCACCAGAGCGTTCACAGAGGCTAGATTACCATCTGATCAAGTGGTTACACTACACCACCCGTACATTACATGAATAGGTTTAGATATTTTACCCTTGCATCTGTGAACTCGTGATAGTACATGAAAAACTTTATGCCGTGGAAGTCAACACCGCCAGCAACTAGACAATAGTAGCACGAAGATGACATTGCGATCGTTTTGATGTTGATTGCATCCGTTTCCAGCTCTACTACCTTCTGTTCTCCAACGTCCATTGCAAACAGAAGGCCCTGTAGAACTATACGAAAGAAAGCATCACTGATAACGATCAATTTTTACAAACGCCAGAGCCCACCACATGTCTATTGTGATCTTGGACGATAAATTCCCAGCCACCTGTATGCGCTTCTTTAAAAAGGAGCCATTTTCTGGCGATCAACATCACTTCCCAGCATTTGAAAGGTGGATCGTGAATATAACGGTCACACCACTATAAAAAAGGATTTATTTCGACACCCCTCTCTGAGAGTGCAGGCAGTTGATAACTATCAGCCGTCTGTACTATTAAAAATATGGGTCCTGTCATGAGAACCGCTGGCACTAATCTCTTACTGCAGGCGGACGTCTTAAGCAACCACCTGCACAGAAGCACATTTTATTGCAGGCGGTTCCTTAAGACAGCCGCCTACAGTAATTCAATTTGTGCCAACGGATCTCTTAGACAACTGCCTGCAGTAAAGACATTGTGCCAGCGGTCGGCTAAGAGAACCGCTTTCCCTCTGCACAAATACCGCAGAGTATAAATAAGGGCATCGGCCGTTCTGTTCCTCGCGCGACTCGGCTGTGTTCCAGAGTCTCGCGCGCGTGGCGAGGCGAAAATCCGATCGAGGGGAATGTTTTCTTCGCGAATGTTCTTTAGAATCTTGTTATTTAGGGTAATCTTGTACTCCTCCTCTGTTTTATTTCAAAATAAAGTGTGATTTGTATCCTAATTCTGTGATTATTCATTATCTAGGGTTTCTCAACGTTTTGCCATTTTAGTAGATTTATTTTTGACTAAAATTGTTGTAATCTTGTTCTCCAAGGTAATCTTTTGCTTTTTTTCTGATTTATTTCAATATTAAGTGTGATTGGTGTCCTAATTCTTAGATTCTTTATTATCTAGGGTTCTTCAAGGTTTTGTCATTTTAGAAGATTTATATTAGCTAAAATTTAGAATATTTTGATAATTCTTAATCTTCTAAGTTTCTATTCATGTTTACAAGTCGTAAATTTAAATTTTTGTAATTATTAATTAGCATTTTATTATTTGCAGCTAATATGTAATTAGATATCCGCTGCAAGTGCAAGCGGACCACTTAAACGCATGTATAAATAGATAATTTTACAGGCTCACTAATTGCAGCGAAAGTTGAAATCGCATGTACCGAGGAGTTTAGAACCGCCTGTAAAAACGGTTTTTCTAGTAGTACACTGTTCATGCCCTCAAATGCCATTCAATAATTATACATATCACTCAACATACCCAAGTGCCTACTCTAGCTAGGATGATGGAAAAAAAAAACTTAGTGTAGTTCACGTATATACCTGAACGCAAACTCATGTTATACTCTCCCTTGTGGACTACATGTTGTGATAGACAAAGTTTAAGGCTCCTTTGAAACGCACGAATTTTACGTAAATCTCATAAAAATTTTACAAAAATTAATTTAATTTTATAAAAAAAAACATACTGTATGAAATAAAAAAGAATCCTTCAACCCCCCTAGTCGACCAACCGACAGATCATGTCAATCCTAAGGCTTAAACTGATGTGACACCAATTGTTTAACAACAAAATTCCCGTGTTATGTGTCTTTTTCACCTACAGCAAGCAAGCAGGTCTAGTGGAGTATTAGGAGGCCGTTTGCCACGGCTCCGTGCGAGCCGTATAAGCTAATTTTAATGGCTTCATCGGTTTATAGTTTATTTTTTCTTTGATATATGCTACAGTGTAAAAGATTCTTTATAAGCTAAGGTAAAACTCTTCCAAACGGGCTTTTAATCTATCATTGGGTTCAAATTCACGAGTTCATCGTGGGCGGCTAGCAAAGATCAGTGGTGACTGCAGGTGAGTTGCTAGTATTCGGCCGCGCGAGCAGTGCCCAGCAGTCATCTGCGGGTTCTCCTAGCCAGTCGATCTCCTTGGTCACACAGCGTCAAACTGACACCCGTCTTTCTTTCCACGTGACAACCACCAACAGGCATCCATACTGTGCAAACAGTTACCGGGGGAGAGAGAACAGCTGATAAGATTGAGGAAAGGCAGACAACCACCGACCGGTCCCAAACCAATGACAGCGACATACTGGTCATGATATGGGTTCTGGCCCTTCTGGGCAGTAGTGTCATGCAGATGGCCAGTAAGGCTAGATCAGTTCGCTGTTGGTTTTGCAGTGATAGCCTGCCACAACTTTGGCAAAGTGATCAGTTTGAGTTCGCAGATCGAGACCAGCTGACGGTAAGTTTCAGTCTTTCAGATAAGGTGCAGTGGAGTGGACACAGCGGCTCCCTGGCTTTTGCTCCACACGTTTGGGCCTCGTTTTGCACTCCTACTCCGCTATAGTGTTTAGGTTTCAGTTTGTCTCGGTAGAAACCTATACACAGTGCCTCCGTCGAGAAACTCTGCCAAACAATTCAAGTTTCTAATTATATAAGTATATTGTACTAGTAGTAGAAATATAAAACTGTTTTCCTGAAGCTGCTAAAAATCAGTAGTAGTAGTACTATTTCTTTTCTTGAAGAAACTGAAACCCAACTAGAGGTGGCTTGGTATGCACTAGGAGTACTATGGTATCTACAGCGATAGCAGCAACCGGCACAACAGAAATCGGCTGATTCGAACACAGCCTCGTCACTTTTTAGAAAGATACTAACTCTTGCCCATTGGCACGGAACAGGTAGGCTCAGCGTGCCTCATTATCACAAGTGTAATAGGAACACTTGTAAGGCAGTACTATTTCAATTTGAAGCTTCCTGCATGAAAACAATAGCATTAAGCATAAAAAAAAAATAACGATCGGGATAGCTGACAGAAAAAATCGATATGTGATTGTTATTCCGTGATGAACTTAACTGCACCGCGCTGCACAAAATATTAAGCAATGTAGTACATCCTCGGTTAAAAAAAATATAAGTATTTTTGGATTTGATCAAAATTAAACTTTCTAAAATTTAACTAATGATATCCTAACAAATTACTAGTTTAAAGATTTTGTGACAAATTCAATATCATTCATACGTAATCAAACAATATTTCTCTAATGGCGAGCAAAGTTGAAATTATTTGATTTTACTAAATCAAACAAATAGATGGATGGAGTAGTACTCCCTACGTTTACAAATTATTGACACCGTTGACTTCAGACATCAACCTTGACTATTTGTTTTATTTAAAAAATTAATTTAAATGTGTAAAATTATAATTTATAGTTCTAACTACTTTAATAATAAAGCAAATTATAACAAAATATATAATATTCATCAAACTTTTTTGAATAAAAAAAATAGTCAAAGTTGATGTCTGAAGTTAACAGTGTTAATAATTTAAAAACGAAGGAAGTACATAGGTTTCTTACCTGAAATGGTAGAAACGGTGTCAAACGTGCTGCCAGCGAAACGTTTCTCCTCTGAAACGATCGGAATCGATTCGGTGTTTTGAACTGCACCCGAGAATTGGCTAAACAGGTGTTTCGTTCGTGAAACACTTCGGACACAGTCAAACTGCCCCTAGACTTCGTACTATTTATCCCCAAACTGATCTTCAAAAATTCAAGGAATTTCTCTCGAGTTCTCAAAAATTCCTAATATTGTTTTGTTATGTTCGTCTCATCGAGCTATTTGTATAGATGCTCTCCGAATTATTTTCAAAGTTTTCTAAAGTTGTTTCAATATTTTTAATATTAACACATACAATGGTATGTGTATTGGTCATTTCAATTCTCCTACTCGCTTTCTGAATCCGATTCACTAAAATTTTACCAAACGATCTGTTTTTATCAGAAACGTTTTTAGATTGAAATTAAAATATTTCTAATTATTCAGATAATCAAAATCGTAATAAAGGTACCTTAAATGTCGTACTACTGTGACCTGAATTTGTACTCCTGCTAGTACTAGGAGTAGCATTATAAATGCACTGATTATGATAGCGCATCTGTGTATAGTAGTCAGCAGGACAGGACACCTCTCGGTAAAAGATGTAAGGAATCGTATGGGAATAGGAGTTTACTTGCTGCAAAAAGGGCCCCGTGATATCACAGATTTGCTTTGAAAATACTAGTACTGCACAAAAAATTGCAAATGCAGTTGCCACTCTACGGTTTAGTATAAGTACTTTACGTAAAATTAACGCCCACCATTAATTTCGATTTGCTTCCTCGCTTGACAACACCTTGCATTGGTCTGTCTGTCTGTCATCACACGGTAGCAACCTTGCCGCGCCCACGCCGGATCTTTTGTCCTGTCCTCCTCCATCCCCAATCCACAAGCCCACATCTCCACCCCTCAATGTCTGCAGCTGCCATGTCAGACTGATGATCCATTTTGTGGGTGTATCTACGTACCCAATTAAAGGAAAATCCCAGTTATTCATCACTAAGTATGCCTTTAACATAGTTTATTTAGGTAGAGCTGTACTAAACTGGTTACTCTTATAAGGTCACCACTTTTTTTTAAAAAAAAGTTCATTTGATTGAACTTAAGGGATTTAGAGGTAAAACCTTAATTAGGTTCTCCAAATGTCAGGCCTATGTTTAGGTTATGTAAACACTAGATGAGAGCATGGTTTCTTCCTCTCCGTGGGGACGAATGCGAGGTATTCCAAAATCTTACAAATTTTATTAATTGGTTCTTTATTCTTACCATGTCTAATCGACACTTTAACTGTAATTTCTCGCTGCAGTTCAAGAGAACTTGCTGAGTTATGTGCATAAAATATACCAGCTGATGAGGCTAATAAGCTTCTGGCGTAAGAAAAAATGAGAGCTGGTTCTTAGGTAAAAATTTCATTTGGATACCTGATTCCAGTTGCGCGACAGGACTTTGCTGTTAGGAATCGTATGTGTGTAATGCCTGCACTCCTTGAGGTTAGATTAACCCCGCGGTATGCATCTCCAGTGGCCATCACTGAAAAAATACGGAATCTCCCATGGGTCCATGCAGGACCAAGTTGATGCACTGTGATCGAGTTGCAGGTCTCTTTGCAATGTGAACTATGAAGTGATATTTTACTTTATCATTATTTGCTTAAAAATGAATACAGCGATGTGTTGTTGCCTCAAAAAAGCGAAGGAAAATGGTTCATATGATAATGAAAAAAAACGAGATTCACGTATCCAACTTCCCAAATATAGTCTCTTTGCAAGTAGTAATTACAGTAAATCGGTCGATGAGAGAAATTAACATTCTCAATTCACTATTAATGGTACAACATAATTAACTTTTAGCGTCAGAAGTCATCTAGGAGTATATTATTGTTTTTGTTGTGACTATACTTCTTTGAGAGATGGCAACGACGACATGTCTCTAACATTATTAGGTTTTATAAACGAATATATTCATATATATATACAAAATGAAAAATATTGTTTGCCTCCCACCTCTCCAATTTGGCCCCCGCATTGCAACAGCTCTGGCAGAGATTCGTATCCTCTGTCTTTCTTTTTATATGGCAAACTTTGCCATACTTGATTCTAACCACTCGTTACAGAATCAACGTTGAGTAATGACTGTATGATTTATGGTCTTGCTTTTTAAATAAATTAGTACAATTTAAGTAGGAAATTATTCTAAATCATAGAGTGTTGATTATGTAATGAATGGATAGGATTGAGTATGACAAAGTTTACCATAGAAAAACAAAGGCAGAAGATATGAATCCCTTTGGCTGTAGCTCTGCCGCTCTGCTTCTGTATATGTTCCTCTTATAGGCGGTTCAACTCTGAACAAGGGTGCAGATGTTTGCCAACTTGCCAAAATGACAAGACTTTATCAGATTCTCTTTATTTTTTTCCTGGGTTAGGGAGATAAACATACGGTATATATTATTCTCATAATGCCTCATGAAACGTAATAACCAATATTATCTTGTTTATAAAAGCTTCCTGAAGGCTTGTAAAACAAGAATAGAATATATGTTATTCTAACGGAAACATCAAATTATTCACCACAATGGATATATCACCGAGAATTTAGCAGTTTGTGCAATGGATCTTAAGAAATGCATACACGCAACATGCATAGGATTTATTATTATCTTCTTTTTTGCGATTGAGATTGCCTTAGCATGAACATGACTTCATGTGAATCACACCTTCAAAATAGGAGGATACAATAGCCGAAAGACTTTGATGAGTTGCAGGAGTGTTCAAGTACAATACGGATGTTTGTGCAACCCACTTGCCTATTGTACTGTGTTTGATCAGCTACATATTCTTATTCTATCTTAAGTAGGAAATGTTATTGGTCCCAAGACCAAATGGAATGGAAAACATTCAGGATGGAGATATTTCACAACTGCACGAATAGCAACATCAGAATTTTGGATGAAGAGGAGCAACAACCTCAAATTAATTAACATCCAGTCTCTCACAAAGATGGAGCTACGAATTAAAGGTAATAGATATTACCTGTGCATCAGTTCTGGGTTCACACACACTGCAAAATGGGCCCATATTTTTCGTAAATTAAGATAATTTAATTGATTTTGTGTTAAGATTTGTTTAGTCCATAGAACCAAATGTTTCATCAGCTGTATATTTAGATATCACCACCAATAATGTAACTTATTTGAACTTTCATACTGTATATTTAATCATTTTTATGTATTTGTTGTCTGCAACCATATATGCATGGTAACCATTACTTGAAACAAAAACTTATTTTTTGCTTATGATTGTAATTGTTATATACTCAATCTATATAATTCCATGGCAATCGTTATTGAAATAGCAATCAATGCCAAAATACAAAGTTGCTTCAAAATTTTCTCCTCATGAGTTTTCACAATATAATTGGATCGTGCTACTCAGCAGGGAGTGATTAGAGATCATGAACTGGTAAAGAATAAAGAATAGAATATCAGTTCAATCAGCGCAGCTGCCTTCATGAAATCTTATAATTATCTTATACAATACAGATAGCTGGTAAGCCGAACAAACAGTACAGAAATTAACTAAAGCAACATACTTTGTGATTTGTTTTCTTAGATTTTATTTTTATATGTTGTATATGTACTTAACTACAAGCCGCACACACATGGATATATCACTCCTAAAATATAAAAGACCCGGAACATCCAAGGTACCAACTCTCTTTAGCTCCCCTTAAGTTCCCCTATATTATATATGCATATGTATTTTTAATAGTATAAATGACTGAGATATAATTAGCATCCATACCACACTTACTCACGGCCTCACTGCTGGGCTGCTGGCTCAAGGAAAGGCATTCAAGATGGCAGTGGTTCGGCCATGGCTGCTAGTGCTAAGCGGCGTCGCGGACCTCGAAGACGTTGCGGGTCTTGACGACGATGTCGTACATGTGAAGGAGCCTGAACCTTGCGAAGTCCCGGGGCACGGAGATGAGGTGCACGGTGGAGCGCTGGTGGAAGAGCAGCAGGCACGGGTCGTCGACGTAGCGCTCCCAGCCCAGCTCCCGCAGCCGGCGCTCCAGCACCTCGTACGACGTCACCACCTCGCCGCTGGGGACGTGCACCAGCACCTTGCGCCGGCCGCCGCCGCCGCCCTCCGACGACTGCGCCTCCTCGTCCCGGCCGGGGTTCTCCACGCGGCGGACGAGGCCGTCCTTGAACACCCACACGCCGGACATGCCTAATTTGCCTCTTTAATCTTTATTGGTCTGAGGTTCTGAGCTGCTGTGACTATGCAGGAGTAATTGTTGTTGCCAGGCAGCTGATGAGATCGATGGAGGAGGAGGAGGACCCTCACGCTCATATATGTAGCAGTGTGCCAGCCAGCAGTAGCCCCCCGTAGAACAGTGGCGAAAGAACAGATCAGCAGAGCCAGCCAGTACAGCACGTGCTCGTGTATCACTGTGAGTGGGTCACCAGAGACCTGTTCCATGGGGCCTTCTCGAGGAGCCATGGAGATCCAATGATCAATAGGAGCACACACAGGGAACATATGCATCTTCATCAGAGGAGACTGGAGACGGAATTGTGCGCGCGACGAATATGTTCTCTCCCGTATTTGATGGTTACTTCGATGTGAATTTCAGTGGTGAGAACCGGCTTCCCGTCAATTTCGCGCCTCAAAAATCATGTTATCTGGAAGCCCCTCGAACAATGATCCGACCGTGAAAGTCCTTTAATTTAATATCTCAAAGAAACATATTCCTACATTAGAGCATCCACATTGTTGACGTTTGAGAATCCAGAAATGTGGATGGGAATGGAAAACAAAAATAAAAATAGAAAATCTTAACTTTTTATTTATCTATTTCATTAAATCTTAACTATTTATTCATTTTTCAATCTCTATCCCCCTATGACATTCCAAATTTTAGGTCAAAGTTTTAAAAATGCGTAATTCAAAAAAAAAATTCTTACAATCACCCTAACATTTTTCCTTCTTCTCATCTCGTTTCTTTCCTCTTTCAAAAGGCAAAATCCTCACTAAATTTAAAAAAAAACCTAGCTAATATGGAACTTTTAAAATATTAAAAGTTGGAAGAGTGACAAGTGTTTGACTCTTTTTATTTGTTTCTACCGTCTGTTTTCTTGCATTCTCTTAAATTCCAAATCCAACCAAATCTTTGAATTCACCCCAAATCAGACAAAAATCCCAAAATTTAAATTCCGAATTTTGCATCTTGGGCTGCTGCCCCTTTCCTACAAGCCCGGCCCAACCGGAAGCCCAATATCCCCACTCCCACGTTGCCAGCACGCACGCCAGGTGCTGCTCGCTCCCGCATCCTCCCATGCATGCGAGACACGACGCTCGTGACGTGCCCTCTCGAACTGAATCGCGCGTGTGCTAATCCCTTAACCATCTCTATCCCGGTGCCCTTTCCCCGAGCCGCAAGCACGCCGCTTGCCGCCTCCTACCGTTCCGGCCGTCGACGTCTAAGCCGCTGTCGGCCTCGACCTCGGCTCCACCCTCGCGCCCTATCCCTCCCACTCTCTCAAGATCACGCACCACCACCTCCCCTGCACCAAATCGAGCCCAATCGACCTCTTCTTCCCCAGTGCCGACCACCCCATCACCGTGCGCCGCAGCAAATTCGCACCCACCGACGAGCAATCCTCCCTCTGAACCTCCTGTGCACCATCCCCACCATCCGCTCCCTCATTTGGTCTAGCACGTCGGGTCAAAAATCGACAGGAGCAGTGCCCTCGCCG
The DNA here is from genome assembly GCA_001602275.1 of Zoysia japonica. Classification (NCBI taxonomy): domain Eukaryota; kingdom Viridiplantae; phylum Streptophyta; class Magnoliopsida; order Poales; family Poaceae; genus Zoysia; species Zoysia japonica. The sequence continues at coordinate 1,771,132 of BCLF01000020.1, read as the reverse complement.
TGCACTACCGAGGCGTGCCGCCCTCCCCCATGGACGGCCCTCCTTGGCGCATCTTCGGCTCACCTGAACCCACAGCGAGATTCCTCACGCAGCCCTTGTGCTCCTGCGCCCGATCTCGAGCTTCCTCGATGTCCCTACTGGCCTAGAGACGAGAGCCGCCACGGCGCGCCGCCTCCCTCCATCGACAGCGCTGTGCCGCGCCTCCCCGTCTCACCTGAGCCCATGGGGATGGTCAACGCATTGCTCTCGTGCTCCTACACCGGTATCCCGGACCTCCCTGGCCGGTCTGCCACCGCGCCACCGTCGTGGACCACGGCGAGGCCGTGGACTGGCCCTCTGGCCGCGGTCCTCGGTAACCAAGAACGCTGTCCAGGGTTCATCGGTGCGGGCTGCCCTTTCGATCTAGTTAAAAGACCATTTTGCAGGAAAGCCCTCCAACTTCCTTTATATAAAGTCCTAGGCCTACATCTTTATAGAAAGCTCCCCGATTTCTTGTTTATTTATACTATGGTCCTATTCCTTTATACATCAAGACCCTTGTTCATTCCTGTAATTACAGAAACACCATGCACACATACACACACACACCTAAGGTTTGGACATGGGGTGGGCACGTGTCCTGGACGTGGTAGCCGCCTGACCTGTTCGCACGTGACCCGAACACGGTCACCTTCCTGTAACCCTGAATTGGGCACAGGCACGGTCACGGCTACGTGACCATGACCCTGGAGCCCGAACACGGTCATAGCCGGGCCAAAAGCACGTGCCACATGACCCGAACACAGCCACGTCCGCGCGACCCCGTGAACCAGCAACACAAACTCGCTCACACGCGCACCGAGTTTTACACACGGCCTCGTGTCCACAGACACGGTCACGACCCCGTGTCCCCAGACACAGACATGGTCATGGCCTCGTGTCCTCAGACACGGACACGGCACCGCTCACATGTCCACGGACACAGACACGAACACATCACTGCTCCCGTGTCCACGGACACAGCACTGCTCACGGGCACGGGCACGGACACGGCCGGCCATGTTCTCGTGACCACAAACCAAGCCTTGGACACAGCCACGCTCGCGTGTCCACGAACCACGCCACCTGTTAACATGCTTAGAACACGAACAGGTGTGGGACACAGTCATGATTGTGTAACCCAACATGAGGTCACTGTCAAACATCGCGCGCGTGTCCTGAGGCTTGGACACGGCGCCGGCAGCATGACCTGTCACATGGCCCCAGTTCGCCCGACCGTCCTCGGCATGGGGCGCGGACACGAACGGACTCCAATGACCACGACCCATAACTAGGCCGAACTTTTCAGCACCCACTGAACCTTCACGGTTCACCTAACACCCACAGGATTAAGGCCGTGGACACTGGCCAAACCACGTGTCCACAGGGCCTTCCTACACTTCATGGCCGCACACTCACATCCACCGAGGACACGAACCGGACATCGTGTCCGCGGGGTTCACCCCTGACTCCGTGCCTGAACGTGTCCAAAGGCCACGGACACGGGCCGGACATCGTGTCCAAGAGACTCGTTCCCAACTTCGTGCCTGCACGTGCCCAGGGGCCGTGGACACAGACCGAGCCACATGTCCATGGAGAATTCTTCGATTCTAGACACCCATATGTCCAGGGGCTGTGGACACAGACCAAACCACATGTCCACGGAGAGTCCCCCGATTCTGGGCACCCATGTGTCCAAAGGCCGTGGACACAGGCCGAACCATGTGTCCACGAGATTTTCCCTGATTCTGGACACGCATGTGTCCAGAGGCCGTGGACACAGGCCGAGCCATGTGTCCACGCAGCCTTTTTCCAGATTCTGGTCACAGACCACCCGACAATATCAAAAAAAAATGGCCGAGGTCACTGGCCGAACCATGTGACCACGAGGCTATTTCACCACTTCGCGCCCGCACGTGTCCAGTAGTGGACACGGACCAGGCAGCGTGACCACGAGGTCGTCCTCTGTTTCACACCTGCACACACTCGACTGCCGTGGACATGCGCCGGGTAGCGTGTCCACGGGGATTTTCATGTCTCCAGTCGTGAGCACCCTGTTTGCTTCACCACAGCTACACCTCAATTCTGTTTTCAGTGATCTTGGCACCGTCGGAACCGTTGTCTCGAGCTCCACCACATCAAGTCATTCAAACCTCAGCCAACATCTGATATTGCCAGTTTGTTCTATAGTAAGTTCTTCGCAGAGTTTAATTGCTTGGTACTTCTATTGGTTTTATTGATGTTAGTGCAAGTCTTGAATCGATGCACTCCTAAGCGTAGATTCCTAATAAGCTACCGTGCACCCCACCATAGCATGATTTCATCATTTAGTGCACATTAGTATGCATACCCATGTTAACACTAAGTAATCCAATTTAAGGTTAGAATCATATGATTAGTAGTTAAACACTAGTAGCTAAATATTAGGAAGTAAGTAAATACCTAGATAGCAGCCCAAAGTATCCCGCCATGCTTTCACGTTTTAGTACATGTACCACTTGTTAGCGTTAGTAGTTTAATTATATAAATTAAACTAGGTAATAAATTGTCGATCACCTAGAATGACCCACCGATATGTATATAAATTAAATAATTAACAATGACAATATGCCCATCACTGCACCATAGTTAACATCATCTGCTTAATGTAGTAATTTAGTTGTAATTGTGGAATCAAATGCTTAGTCACTAGGAAGCACGTGCAACACTTCGGCATACACTAGTGAACGTGATGCCTATTGACACTAATAAGTTAATAGCTACGCACTAGATCGCCTACGGTCATGTTAGAAAGTAAACATATATTGATTAGTGTACCTATGCATTTCACCTTGCATTAGTATGCACTAGTACACGTACCATCGTGCACGTTCACATTTGAAACAATGACACTTTGATGCAAGCACAGATCAACGATAAGTGCGAGTGCACGATATGCACGGATACTTGTTCATGAGCCGTGTCTCGAAAACACGCACAACGCACTCACAATATAGACTCACTGAGTAACGATTAGAATGAATCTAATTTGCCAACAAGTAGTAAATAGTTCTAAATTAAAGTATGCACAAAATGACACACGCTACACGCCGCATCTCCACTCGTGCTAGCGGGTATGCGCGTTAGCCCTCCACCGAACCTCACTTTAAGTCAATTGGCACTGCATTGTGCATGACTTGCCCAGTTTTTCCTCGCGGAGTTTAATTGGTTCTTATTCGGAGTTCTTTGGATTTTATCGATTCTTCTTGAGCTTTGTTTCTTTCGCAGTAGTTTTATTAGGCTTTTTCTTCGCGTAAATAACGCTGAGCATAAGGAAGAGCCAAGATTTAAGAGGAGCCGAAAGGCCTGCGTGTGAAGAGAAGCACGAAGATTTGGACGCCAAACCAGAGACTGAAGACTAGGATCTTGATGAAGAGCATCAGGGCTCAAGCTCCGAAGATTAGAAGTTTGCAAGGAAGCTCTAACCCCTTGATCATATTGAACCTATATTTTACTAATGCTCCTATAGTGCCTATCTATTCTGCTATGCATAATATTTTGATTTAAAATATTGTGTTAGTTATAATTCTACTTGATTAATTATTTTACTGATATTAGTGTCGTTTCTAGACATTAATATTAACTACCTTGATTACCTGTTGACGATACCCTACTTGTTAACCATAGGATATCGTCGTTAAAATACTTTAACAAACAGAAAGTTGCCTTGTTATTAGAATGCTTAGAAACCCTTTTATGATATTTTGCATCGCCACACCATACATCATTTATTTATAAAATGCGTTAAAAGCATTTGGTGGTGGGAGTAAATAAAATAGGGTGAGATTAGTGCAACTGGTGATAGGTGAAGATGGGTGATTCTGGTCGTGGGGTGGGGCTCACAAGAGGTGATGGTGATAGGTGTATAGTTTTTGGTGTGGTCCAGCCGTCATGGACGAGTCCGCCACCACTGCCATATAAGGACCGGTTCGTTAGTCCTCGGCTTAACAATTTCGTGCAACCACAGAACCTGTACATATTGGGCTAGATTTATCCTCGCTATGTAAGTATTCCATATCGAGCCATTAGAAGGTCGGTAGGACACAAGGGGGCAGGAGAATGGCGTGAGATAACTCGCTGTCTGGCTCTCGACTATGTAATTACCTGCATCATGGGACCGTAAGCCCTCGGATATAGCCCCTGGTTTGATAATACCCGACGAAGTAGGGGACCAGGAAAAGACGTGACTGTAGAAAATCTTCACGATCCGGCTCCGAGAATGTACTGTCGCGTCATCGAGAGGGTGATACTCGACGGATAGCCCATGTGTACATCTTGGGTGGAATCTGTGAAAACCTTTGTAGTTGTGGGGTAAGCGTTATGCAACTCTGTTGATCAGGAGGAGCATAACCTGTGGGTACAGTGTACAACCTTTGTAAGTACAAAAATCCTTTCGGAATAGCCGTTGCCACGGTATTGACATGCTACTTGTTCAGGTACCCTACGATTAGTTTTTTATGATATTCTTAACGTGTAAGTGGGTGTAGTTGCCCGTGTTTTGAAAAGTGTCTGGATCAGATAATGGAGTCCCTTCTAGTTAAAATTTGAGAACTGGCGAGAATGATTTATGCCCCCCCCCCCAGGTCCAACCTACTAAAATATAGATAAAAAATGTTTTCGTTTCTCTTTAAAAAATCTTCCGTAGTGAACCCTGTATAAAAACTGTATTTTCGCAAAAATTGAACCCCGTAGCCTCATCATTGCTACAATTAAATGTGTATCTATATATATAACTTTGCCTAATGTTAGAGCTTGCTGAGTACCTTATATACTCACCTGTTTATATTTGTGGTTTTAGATAGAGAGGACCTTCACAATGCTTTACCACAAAGCATCAGATATTCCTTCACGATGCTTTACCACAAGTTCTCAACATCATGCCCACGTGACAAAAGCACACGGTGAAATGTATACATGTGCATCATCAAGCAAATAATTGGAATCGACAATGACGACTGGCGAAATGTTGACACCATCTCCGCGCCAAAGATGTGGCTGGATGCTCATTGATTGCATCTTCTTCTATACTCCCTCCGTTCTCAAATTATTGTCACCGTTGAATTTTAACATCAACTTTGATCATTCGTTTTATTAAAATAATTTAATGATAATCTTCTATTTTGTTATAATTTACTTTATTATTAAAGTTATTTGAATCACAACTTATAATTTTTAAATTTTGAATTAATTTTTTGAATAAGACGAATAATTAAAGTTGATGTTAGAAGTCAACAACAATAATAATTTGAGAACAGAGAGAGTATTTGAAACCAGTGAATTACTTCACTCATTTATTCTTGGTACATATATAGTAGAGCTGTCAACAAGTTGTGGGTATCCATTCAACCAACATGGATGTCAACTTCAGAACCAAAGTACAATTATCTGTTCATCTAGGAATCAAAGAAACTACAAGGAAGATACATGAAGGGCATCGCCCTTGTTTCGAATAACGTGTTGGTCTTGAAACAAAGTATAATCTACCACCACCAGTAGTTAACGTGCATGTTGGTCTTGAAAAGTTACATCAAGGTTTTTGGACATCATATTGAGAGGTGGTATATTTCATCATGCTAACGTTTTTCTAGCTAGTACCAAGGCTTTTTCAATTTTTCACCATATGTGATTTTAGTGATCATTTAATAATTCCAACATTTTATCGCGGCATAGGTTTCTAAGCATTCTTTTGCTGGAAACTCAGCAGCTGATTCAATAGCTTTTACTACATCTTTTTTGTTGTTGCCATTGTTAAGACAAGAATTTACTTTTAAAAAAAGAAGAAAAAATTGTTGTCCTAGAACAGGATTGCAAATTTTCTCTGTTTTCATGGGGACAAACTTGTTCTCCAAAATCGACATCTTCGGTGTTACTTTTAGACAATGGCAATGGTCTCTTGTGCCATACAGTTCCCGGTCATCAGAACCGTCTTTTGCCTTTTTTTTCTTTAATATCCTTTTGCTCCTTGGATTGGCTAAAATTAGGCTCTGACATCACAATTTAACTGAAGCGTTTCATGTGTGATCATTTTTATCAGATGATTTATGTACGTTTGTACAGTGCAGCTCTAAGGTTTCCTAGTTTTCATGTTTTGTTGTAGTTTCTGCTCCAAATTGCAAACTTTGCATGAAGGCATATATTATTTATTATCGAATGAAAAGAAAAGTGGTATGTAGCTCTCCCTAGGTATCGTTAGGACAAAACAGCTACTTTATTTTTAAATCAAATCACTTACCTAATGACAATAATTAAAAACAAAGGAAGTATATATGTTTTTGTTTCATAGAAAGAGAGTTGTTATCGATGGATTATAGCATGAGAAAAGAGAAGATGGAACAAACAGCTTCATAGATATGGGTTTCATCGAAAAGGTATCTTATCCAGTATATATATATATCCTTCAAACTTCCTGACAGCATCAGTGCAGCACAAAACAAAATTGCTGCACACAGATTGCCTTCAAGAATTGAACTTGATGTGGCGCCATGAAGGACAGGACTACAGGAACATTGAGCGCCACATAACTTGTTCGTTAGAACAGAAGAACACGCGTAAATCTACTGCAAATTACGGGTAATTAAATTAGCTGAAGAAAGACAGAACGCATCGCTCTGCTAGGTGTCGAAGTAGTAGCCCTTCTTTTTGTGGCGATATGCAGGCACGCCATTCTCAATGGGCGGCGCCTGGAGCGGCCTCCATCTTCTTAGGCTCCTCAAGGCCCGCGGCCGACGGCTTGATCTTGCCCTTGCCACCGTTGGCGCGGCGGCCGGCGGTGACGGGGCCTTCGCGCGGCAGGATGGGCTCGCTAATCTCCATGATGGAGACGGAGTAGGGGCGCGCGGCCACGACCTTGACGAGCTTGGCGACGCAGGGCGCGCCGGGCGCGCCGAAGTACATCTGGCCGTCGTCGGCCCTGGTGTAGTTCACGACGCCGAGGGCCTTGTCGGTGACGGAGAGCATGGTGGGGAGCATGGCGGTGCGGACCTTCATCTCGCCGAGCTTGACGGGGTCCAAGTAGCTGAGGAGGACGTGGTCGGCGAGCGCCTGCCGCTGCTTGTCGGCGGGCAGCGCGACCAGCCGCTGGACCATCTTGTCGGTGACCACCAGCAGCGACGCCGACCGCAGCCGGCTCGCCTCCTCCGCCACCTTGCTCTGCGCCAGGATATTCGCGAACTGCTTGTAGGCCGGCTTGTCGGCCAGCATCTGCAGCACGTCGAAGGCCGCCAGCGCCGCCGGCGAGGCCACGGCCAGGACGAGGAGCGGGAGCAGGATCTTGGAAGCCATTGACGTCGTTTGTGTGGTTTGATTTGCAAGAGCGCGGGCCAAGATGCGTGGTTATAAGGTTGCGAGGGTTGCTATTTTTGGAGGACTCTTCCAGCCAAACGTTCTCTTGTGCAGGCGCGCCATGGATGCCGTCGTTGCAGCTCTGGTCCGCCGCGGTCTGCGCCATAGGCCTTGCCCATGGGGGGGGGGGGGGGG
>BCLF01000020.1:1752362-1763594 GCA_001602275.1 Zoysia japonica | reverse complement strand
GGGGGGGGGGGGGGGGGGGGTGATATGTCGTTGATTTCAAAAAAAAAAAAAAGAGAGAGAGAGAGAGAGAGAGAAAGGAAAAAACACTGTCGTTTTGAGTTGCTTTTGCACTCGACACGTCTAAACTTTGAAATTTTAAAATGTCTTGAATCATCACGATTTGTAAATCTTACAATCTTTTAATTTTGCATAAGTGGAGTACATTAAACGACATTCATTTATATCCAGCAGTTGGAACGAGTCGCTGCTCATCTCCGCCGCGATTCAGAAGAACCGACTGCTTGTCATTGCCGGGTGTTCTGCGAGCACACCTTCAACCTTTTACCGCTCGCGTCGAGATCCATCGATGGTCTGGATATGGACTCGCATTTGCTGGCATTTGAGAATTTCATGCCGTTTACTTCCTCTATTCAAAAATATAAGGATTTGTACATTTTTCAATACAAAATAAGAATCAAACAAAAAGACTACTGTACCTTTACTTTTAACACACACAAAAACTTCTCACTCATTCAACTACCTTTTATTTATTGCTTTCACACTCTTCAAATCTTTATATTTTTAGATAAATATAAACTCTTTAAAATGTAAGTAAGTTGGACGGAGGTAGTATATGGTTACTTGCTGGCACTGGGCGTTTTTAACAGAATTGGTGGCGTGAAAACCCCACAGTTCCTTGGCTGGGAAAAGGCCTTTCACTTGCTGCATCAAAGAAGTCACTCATCAGAAACTCGAAAATCAGGTCAATGTGCCGCTTTCATTTTGCCAGGTACACATTGGTGTCGACCTCTTCCCATTTATGGGAGTGACATCTGTGATATTTCTAATCGCCTCATTGAAGAAATCAAGCGTATCATCATCATTCATGTAAAATTCAGGCAAGAGGCAACTACTGCTGTGAGAGGAGAATATTGTCAAAAGTCCTGCACTGTGCGAAACTAAATGAGGTGCATGAGTCTGATGCTGAAATAACAGACAGATTTCTTGCCTTGCTGCAGTACTAAGGCTAATGGGTTCCTTGCTCCAGCACATTCTGCACCATTTCAACCAAATGAGGGCTGCAGAAGGCAAGGATAGTGCAGCAGTTTGCACTTTTGCTTGTAATTATAACATCCCATTTTTGTATGGGTGACTTTAAGTAAATGGCTAATGAAAAGTAGGGTGTTAAGAGTTACTAATCAGAATATATATATTTTTTTGCTCTGTCATAAATATTTGGGCCTTGATTAATTTGGATTGCAGTTGGTCTGCGTACACCTGGACCAGCAGAAGACATGCATAGAAATTCATCTGTCGGGCATAAATCGGAGTGTTCAGAGTTAGAGAGGATATGAGAGCTCTACCTTTCTGAAATCTCAGCAAGGAAATTTCATGTTTTAACCTACATGAGTGGGTTATATTAGCAAATACGGCCGTTGGAAATTGGTGGGTATGTGAGCTCTACCTTTCTGAAATTTCAACTGTGCATCTTGTGTATACTGCTAACACCCCCCTTTGCAACAATCTGATATAATCGACTCATCTATTGGACTGCAATTGTCACATAAAAAAGTATATTATAGTCTCTTTGTTTTTACATTGCTGTTGTCAGGATAAGAATTCTAGGTTAATCTTCTCTATTAACTTTGAACTGTGAACATCGATCTAAAGTCAAAAAAAAAATAGAGGAAGTACATAAAAGATTTGCCACTCGAAGAAACGAGTGAAAAAATAGATTCGAAGAGTAGTAACTTTTAATTATGCACGTATGGAAAAGAGATGATCTCGCTGTAGCAATCCTTTATACTATCAACTATCCATTCATGTGTTGCCATGTTTCTCCTAGCGCCAATTAATCGTCACAGCCATTCAAATGATCAGCAGCAGCGCCAAGATCCCAAGACCAGCACCAGCCACCACTCTGCTGGCGTCGGATCCCTCCGGCGCATCCGCGGCGTCGTCGCTGCTCTTCTCGCTCGCCGGTGCATCAGCATCCGCGGGGCCGTCCGCACTGGGCGCGTCCGCCGTCGGGCCGTCGGCAACGGGCCCGTCCGCCGCCGGGCCAGGGGCATCAGCTGGTGCGTTCGCGGTGGCCTCGTCATCAGACGGGGCCGAGGCGGGGGCTTCATCACCGTTGGATGGCGGAGCTGCCTTCTTTCCCTTGGACGGCGCCGGGGCCGAGGCATGCGGCGCCGGCGCGGCAACCTTGCCGCCGACGCCGGGTGGCACGATGGCGGCGCTGACCTGCAGCACGGAGATGTTGTACGGGCGTGAGGCCACGGGCTTCACCATGCGGGACTCCATCTGCGCGCCGGCCTCGGCGGAGCCGAACACCATGTCGCCGTCGTCGCGCTTGGTGAAGTTCAGGAAGCCCATGCGGTCGGTGGCCTGGCCCGAGGACTGGAAGAGCGTGGTGAGCATGGCGGACTTGCCCTTGATGGCCTCGAGCTTGGCGACGTCGTAGTAGTCGAGGACGACGTGCACGGCCAGCACCTTCCGCTGCACGTCCGACGCGAGCGAGGAGACGGCGCCCGCGGCTCCGTTGTCGAGGGCGAGCACGGTGATCGTCTGCCGGCTGTTGATCTCGTCGGCGAGCTTCGTCTGCGACAGGAGGTTGTTGAAGTTGGAGAAGTTGGAGAACTCGCCCAGTAGCCTGGTGATGTTGAAGGCTGTCGCCGACGAGGCGAGGCCAGCGACGAGGAGGAGGAGGAAGGATGCGGCAGCGGATGCATGCGAAGCCATGGCTCGATCGATATGCTTGGCCGGAGTTTGTGGAGACCAGCGAATGTAACAGTGGTATAGATCGATGTGCGCTGTGTCGCGAGTGTGCTAAACTTGGACGTGCGTGGTTGGGTGACAAGCGTCGAGGCTGCCCGACGGTAGGATGCTTGGGCGGCCAGAAATTTCACCGAATAATCTGTTACTCTCACTCATCCGCTGGACTATGCTTGAACATACCTCAGGCTCAGGGGTTCATATCCTCTGTTGTAATGCATTGTCATTAACATGTACTCTCTCTCTGTTTTTTAATTAATGTCGCTGTTAATTTTTAAATTTAACTTTGACCACTTGTCTTATTTAAAAAATTTATTCGAATGTGTAAAATTTCAAGTTGTGATTCAAATAACTTTAAAATAAATCAAATTATATCAAAATATATAAAATTTATCAAAAAAAATTAAATAAAATGAATGATCAAAATTAAATTTAAAAGTCAACGGCAACCTCAATTAAAAAACAGAGAGAGTAGGTTCGATCCATATATCAGTGACCCTTCATTACAATAAAGGATGTGAATCCCAGGCTTAGGTGCAACGATCTCAAGATCGATACACGAGTAATTCAGATGGGGAGTAATCATGTTACCTAAAAACATTCGTCATTCTTGCAGTGAAAAGCAGATAGCTCCTTTCAAAAAAAAAAAAAAGCAGATAGCTATGTAGATTCTGTTGCTTATTGGGTACAACAAGAGGGGATCACCATTGTATCTTCAAATGTTGCTAGCCTCCCATCTTCAAGGCATGAAATTCTACGGGAGGAATTTCATAAGCATATTCTAAGATCATATAAAAATTATACTTCCTCTGTCATAGAATGATTGTCATTTAATATTTCTCAAAGTCAATAAAAGTTAAAGTTGATCAAATTTATATGTAAACTATCAATATCCATGGTATCAAATAAATATATTCTGAAGATTGATTTTGGGCGAGTCTAATGATATAGTTTGAGTTTCCTAAAAGTTTATATATTTTCCTACCATCTTAGTCAAATCTTAGGACAGTTTAACTTTGACTGAGAGTTAGTATTATGGGAGGGAGTAGGATTTAGGATGAACCAGAGCTGTGTCCGTTGCCAACCAGACTACGGTTTACCTGCCGCATCTTCAAATCCTGTAAACTGCTCGCCGCCAGACAAATTCGGCCCCTCAAAACAAGAAACGTTGTTTCTGGAGTAATCTCCTATATCTAAAACGGCTCGGTTTTCTGACATGGCAACGCTCCACATCATCGTAATTGTTACAGCCGTCGGATGGAAGTCAATTTAAATCTGAGTCGTTCAATCCTCCAGTCTCCAGCTATACGCACTGCTGCTTCCAGAATCCTCTGGAGTTTGTCTCGCACCGTGTCGTGTCGCTGGTTTCAACTATCGGAGCAACGTGCGATCTACCCCATCTAGCCCAGCTCCCACACCCACGCACCCCACTCGCAGGCGGCAGGCCGAGCACTCCTCGCAGCCCTGACCATGCGGACCTCCGCGGCTCCGCCCCTCCGGTGATCCACCTACCCCGCCTCCCTTCCGCGCCAGGAGGAGCGCCCCTGGTCCGCCCCCACCAGCAACGGAGAGCTCCATCCCACCCCCGCCCCTGCCAGCGACGGCGAGGTCCAGACCCACCCCTGGCGACCTCAATCGCCTTCAGCGACGGCGATTCCCTCAGCCCGTCCGCCTCCACAACTCCGAACCAACATGGTCCAAAATCCCACTGTAATTATCCCTTTCCAGTCTCTTCAATTGATTGTAGGAAACGCACGCTGCTCCCAGTAAATAGACAAATAAATTTAGTAAACAGACTAATAAATTTAGGACAAATAAATAATGTTTCGTTAATGTCATAACAAAATCAAATTGATTTACGGTTAATCAGTATCAGTTATAAAAAATAGATATAGTGCTCTTTCCCTTTGTTTTTTAGTTTTGTGATCTGCTATACAATTCCTTTTTAGGTTTTATTTTTTAATAAATTTTACAGCTGGGGTTTTCCCTTTAAAAAAATATAAATAACAGAAAATAGACATATTGCCTACTGAAATGTCAAACCAAAGTATACAAGAGATTGATACGGCAGCACTCAATGCCCCTGAAATGTTCGATGGAATGCCAATTTGCATCTTTAATTGGGTATTTACATCTTTTGAACAACTAAAGCAATTAGCTGCTGTTTTTCATGTTACAAAAAATATTTTGATTGATACGAATGATTTGTACAAAAAAATATCAGTTGTGGATAAATTCTTAGATCATTTTCAATCCTTGATTTGATTCTGATGTCTATCTACGGATAGTCGGATATACCTAATAGGATAGGTCTTATGCTCCTTTGTTTTAATGCACTCAATAGTTTGCTTTTGTAATTAAATTTTCAGTTGTTACTCAACTGTTTGCTTTTGTAATCCCATTTCCAGTTGCCGCTTAATAGTTCTGAAAGAATTGTAAATGTTAATTGAGCACTTAGTTTTGGTACATTTTTATGTTATTTTCTCAAAAACAGTACATGTTTATAGTACTGTGTTTCATATGTGATAATGGAAGCACCTCATAAATTTTTCCCTTTTTTTATTTGTGGGGCCGGTTCCAGAACCACCATTCACGAACCCCCTTCGATCTCAAGCCGTCATCCCTGTCCCCATCCCCGACCAGGTATGCCCCCTCACCTCCTCCCTCTCCCCCTCCTCCTTTGCTGTCTGCCATAGCTTCCGAGGGTGCACCCCTCCCTCGATTTGCTCATTGCTGAGCTCCATCTCCCTTTTATTGTTTTGCCCAGTTTGATGCACAGAACTTCAAGAGGAGTGCTTAAACACCATCCTTCTATAGTATAGCTTCTAGCTGATTATCCTGAATTTAGCTGTCAAATAACTTATTTCAAACATAAATCTCAGATGACTTTCTGTATATTTTTTGAATGAGCGAATTTTCTATTGTTTGGATAGTTTCCATGGCATGGATATATTTCTATTGTACAAATGAGACTTGAATATTTTAGTTTATATTCATATCAGGAATATTTTAGTTTATATTCATATCAGATTGCAAGCCCAACTAAGTTTATTGAGGTATAGTGCTATGTTTTTCTTTCCTTGCCCAACCGTACATCGGTAAGAAATGGTTGCAGCTTCCATTCTACTCCACGCACTTGCGATGGCTGATCTGGTGATCAGGGCGTGGTGGGTAAAGACGGCGCACCCGATTACAGCTCTGCGCAGCGTGGTCCACAGACAGCGTTGACTACATGAGGTTGTCTTCTCTCGTCGTCTGCAAGAGCTGGTCGGGAACCATACATCAATTATTTACTCTGTGATCTGAAGATTCGTGATCCCTCCTAAGACATTAGTGCATGTTCTCCGCTTCCTCCGATGTTGTGCAGACAATGAAGCAACTGGTGAGCTATCTTCCGTCGTCCCCGATTTGAACTGTAATACAGTTGTTCTGATTTATCTCATCTGTGATTGATTTTATCGTATTGGCCCAGTTCAAGATAGCTAACGCCTCGACACGTTTGATGGCAAGCCGTCGCGGTGCTCTGGCTTGCCCACATCTCCCTCATCAAACAGTTCATCAATTTAGCGCATCACCAAACCAGGACAGCTCAAGATCAGATCTCGGCGGCGTAGACCTCCCACATTGCCTACCAGGATGAGCTGAGGTTCATGCTGCTGCGGGAGTGGATTTTGCTTTACTGCTCTGCTCCTAATATGTTGTCCGGAGATAACTCAAAAAAAGAGAGAGATTACAAGGTATGGAAAGGCAGTTCCAATCCAAAAGATTAAGCACAAATTGTTTAATCTTTGACATTTAAAGTCGCGGCCTTTCCTGATTTGACCTTTTCATCTTATACTCTTTTGCCAAACAATGGCAGTACCAGCTACAAACAGGTGCAGCTCTTGACTTCTCACATCACAAGAAGAACGCACCACTCTTCTCCATCGCATTATCAGTGAGGAGCAGCCAGCATGATGGAGATGCTGCTGTTTTCTAGATCTTAAGCATCAGTGTCTTTGTATCCATTATTCTTTCTTCTCCGATGTTTCTTCTAGCATTCCAAGGGACAGGTTCGGCCATTTATCCCTGAAAGTTTTATTGTAACAATTAAAATGGCAGCTAGTAATTCCTGAAATGTGCAGCAAAAAAAAACTAAGAAAGAAACATTGCAAACTGCTTTGACTGAACTGATTTTTTGAATTTTAAGAGGTAACAGCCTGTAGAGTGAATTAAAGGTTATAAGTGGACCATGTCAGCAAAATCTTCGTTGGTAGTGTTCTTTAAGATCAGTTAAGTTCAGTAAAAAAAAGACTAGGATCAACAGAAAAGAAGAGATTCTACGTCATAAATTTCTCTCAAACCTATAACTAATCCACTATGCAAAAGTTAGTGTTCCAAATCTATAGGATTGTCTGAAAAACACTTAGCTTTTTTGTGGACCGGCATACTCCAAATCAATAGGCTAGCATAAAGAAACCGAAGACACAATATAAATTACAATAGTGGTTCTTGACCTGGTACTTCTGTTTGTTACGTCCAATATGAACAGCTGATTTTTTAAATGGTAAACATGTTTTATTTGAATATTCATTAACAAAAATTTAACTAGGTCATGTTTCACTGGTTGTATTATTACCTCTATGTGTATTGTTGAGAATCACTACATATATATATTTGTGTGAGAAATTATCCTGTAATATTATTGGGTGGGTAATCAGACGTGGCAAGGCCACCCATCTTTCTAGTAACTACTAAAAGTGATCAACAATTTAAAGCCAGCCCTGTGGCCGGCCGTCGTCCCATTCTTTACACAACGGTAACTGCCATGGAACAGCCGGCCAGGGCAACTGAATTTCCTCGCCGTGACCTTCAAACCAAAGCACTGATCAAGAAAAGCCGGCTCCCACCCTTTGACATCAGATCACCACGCCACCCAGGAACCCACAAAGAAAACATCCCTAAAACCCAAGCGTTTGACCTGCAAAAGGCAGCCTTAGATACCACATAACTGGTCCTATATAACCTCACATCATGCTTTGTAGTTTGCCATGTCCTTAGCAGCTGCACACACATCAACGGCACTACATAATCTCGCCTCCAATCTCCACGTCCTAAGCAGCACATGCCACAAGTCGAGATCCAAATCGAGATGGACGCGGCCGTTTCCCGGTCTGCTCGCCTGCAGACCACTGGCAGCGACGAGATGGGGCAGTCGTGCAGGCTGTACCTCCCGACCACGGGGAAGGTTCCCTTCGTGTGGGAGGACGAGCCAGGGAAGCCCAAGGGCTCGTCGGCGAGGCTGGACGCCATCCCGCCGCTGTGCCCGTCACCGGCGATGCAGAGCAGAGCGCACGGCTCATGCGCGGCTCCGAAACGGGCGGTTTTGAAGGGTGCTTTCCGTTGAGGTTCAACTTTGGCAGGGCGACCAAGACGTCGATGTGAAAAAGTCAAGGTGCATAGATGCGCGATGAGAATTAGAAAGATCTGTAAATGCTTAAAAGTATGCTGAATAACCAGGAGCTTGCGATCGATGTAAATCAGCACAAACTCTTTTGTATCTATATGCATAAATTGATCAGCTGTAAGATAGCATTCAGATCTAGATGCAGGTCACCTTGCCTTTACGCGCACCCTTAATTTCGTACTCGCTTCGTTCACTTTTATAAGTCATTCTACCTTTAAACACGAGAATTAAAAAAAAAGTAAAAAAAATATTGTACACAAACAAGAAAAAAAGAGAAAGGTATAATGAGAAGTGAAAATGACATATATCGAAGAACAAATTTTAAATACTAAAATGACTTATATTTGTAAACGGAAGGAGTATTTTATAGGTGTAAGCAAAAGCACACCAGAGATGCAAGGTACAAAATTTCAAATAACACAACTGCCATATGGCAGTGCAAGCATACTTTACATTAAGCAAAACTCTTCCACGTAAAAAAAACACAAATTTGCCAGAATACGCTGCATAAGATTTACCAATAGGATGCACGAAAAGATTGGAAGAAGGTGAAAGGCTTAGATCCAGACCAATATACTTAACATTAAGCAAAACTCTTCCACGTAAAAAAAAAACACAAATTTGCCAAAATACGCTGCATAAGATTTACCAATAGGATGCACGAAAAGATTGGAAGAAGGTGAAAGGCTTAGATCCAGACCAATAGATACAAGGTTGCTGTTACCCTTTGACATAACCCTAAGCATCTAGCATTCAGTCAGAGCTACTATAGATAATAATGATTGATAAACGGAACTAATGCAAATGGGTACATTTACAATGTTGTCGCTAGATCATTCTCTGAAACAATGATACAACAGATAATCAGATGGAGCTAGAGCGCAGTGAGATCTTCAATATCTACAATCAGTACCAACAAATTCATGGCAAAGCATACATGCGAAACGAAAAGTTGTTTCACTTGGCAATCCATGTGGTGAGTACCTGAAAAATTACTAAGAAGCAAACACAATGTAAGTATAGGAAATTGAGAAGCAAATGGACTGCACAAGCATCGCTTGGGGCTCACCAAATAGTACGCAGAAAGTCAGAAACATCATGTTAAGTTGCAAACCCACACTTTTAAAATGAGATACCGTATTCTATATCCCTGGAATGTTGCCTGAACCATGATGACAAAATGACTATAGAGAACAGAGTCTCATAATCTACAAAGTTTTGCAAAGTAAAAAGGCATTAAGTTTTACATGCTCAGCAGCAGACCATCTCCTACTGTGTCCAGTAACGAAGACTACTGCAACCCAACATTAGAATTCACGTCATCTTCTGCATTTACCATGATCCTGCAAAATGGAAACAAAAACAATCAATTAGATTAATAGTCTTGAATGCTGAAAAGAGCTAACCAATTAACTTCAGACAAATATTATACATGTTCTTGTCACGGTCGTAGTGAAGAACAGCAATCTGCCATCAGCAATCAGCATGATAGGTTCCAGCATTGATTGTAAGCCTAAAATTGGCAACTGAGTGTTATTCACCCAGTGTAACACAGTTAGCATTGCCATGGTTTATCGTGGCTATATTAATCGTAGTCATGTTATAGTTATAGTGCATACAAACACCTCCTTGCTAGAAAATCATATAAAACTCAACACAAAATTCCAGTCATTAGAACATTCATATGGATCCAACATCAAGTTGTCATGGCTGAACAATTAATGAAGTTGTCAAGTAATTTTAATTAGCAAGAAAGGGGCCAGAAATCCAGACCTTTCATGCCATCAGCGGTTAAGTTCTGGCGGCAGAGGCCGGTTGAACCCACCGCGGCGGTTCATGTACTGGCGCGGCTGCCGCTTGGTGACGACGCGCACACCGCTGACATCGGCGTCGGGAACGTGCTTCCCCTTTGTTGAATCAAATCCGACGGGAATCCCCATCATCTTCATCATCTCGAACTCCTCCGCATCCATGTCCCCATCGGCCACAGCAGCCTCCCTTCCGGCGGCGGTGACCTTGGGGGGAGCTGTATGGTCGGTCTTCTTGTCCTCCTTGTGGCGGTCGTCCTCGCCGGGGGACGCGTCGCGGCGGCGCTTGTGGCGGCCGGCGTCGGGAGAGGGGGAGCGACCGCGGTGGGAGTGGGAGTGGCGGCTATGGGAGCGGTCCCGGTCCGCCGACAGGGAGCGCGACCTGGAGCGCTTGCGCTCGCGCTCGCGGCGGCGGTCCCGGTCTTTGGCGCGATCCTTCTCCCGGTCACGGTCCCGGTTCCGATCACGATCGCGATCACGGTCCCGGCTGCCGCGGTGGCGGTCGACGTCGCGGCCCCTCTCCCGGTCGCGGTCGCGGGGCTTCTCCTTGTCACGGCGGAGGTCCGACATTTCGCCGGCGAGAATGGGGGAGCGAAGCTAGGGTTTGCTTCACTTCTGTATTTGCTTCGCTACAACGGGAAGATTTTGTTGAAAATCGACAATGACTTTTGTGGGACAAATTTTGATTGCAAAAGTGACTTGGTTTTTTTGACGGAGAGTAAAAAAGTTCAGTACTACTATATCTCTACCAAATGTCCTCACATTTTCTGAGTTATACATGTTCAGTAAAAAAAATTAGAATTTATATGTGAGTTAATACACATATCTGAAATGACATAATTGCATATGTTATAGTAGTGAAAATTCTATGATATAATAGTGTGATTCCTATAAAGTTTCTGAATTGACATGTTCACCTTTTCAAAACATTCATGAACATATTGGCAACGTATTTGGATTTTCACGGATTTGGGATTTTTTATGTTATTGTATGTTGATATCTATATTTTTAAACTTCCTTTGGAACATGTTTGCACTTGTATTCATATGATTCAGAAATTGAAACATTACAATTAATTTTTTTAATTTCAAGCTATCTAATAGAAACTCATATGGGCTGTCAAGCTATTTTTCACTTGTTAAATTTTACTCCCTCCGTTCTTTAATTGATGTCGCCGTTAACTTTTAAATTTAACTTTGACCATTCATCTTATTTAAGAAAAA
>BCLF01000020.1:1724735-1751762 GCA_001602275.1 Zoysia japonica | reverse complement strand
GGCGACATTAATTAAAAAACAGAGAGAGTATCTCTCATGACGGGTAGAAATTTCACTGATTATGAAACAATTGTTCTGCTTAGGGCTGGTAACAAGTCCAAAAAATGAACTAGATGTAAAGAGTACTAATTCAGATTAAGTTCAGAACATAGAACAAATTTCTATTTATTTTTAGGCTACCATATAATACAAACGATTTAGATCGTGAAAGGACTGGATTTGTAATTGTTTGAAACACCAAACTTGTACTCCCTCCATTGATGTCGCTGTTCACTTTTAAATTAAATTTTGACCCTTCGTCTTATTCAAATTTTTTTTGATAAATTTCATATATTTTGATATAATTTGAATTATCATTAGAGTTATTTGAATAACAGCTTAAAATTTTACACATTCGAGCAAATTTTTTGAATAAAATGAATGTTCAAAATTAAATTTGAAACTCAACGACAATATCAATTAAAAAATTAAAAAACGAAGAGAATATGTATGTACAGACATATTAATGAATATGTCTGCTGTCCTGTCAATTTCTGAAGGGTTATGTTACTTTGTACAACTAGAATTTTACTGATTGTCCTCTTAATTCAATGTATGTTCTATGGGAGCGATGTTATTTCTATACAATTTATGTACCAGTCTAATGTGCGACAGTGCGACGACACGGTTGCGGGCGGCAAGTGACCAAGTGAGAAGCTCCTCTTTACACTAGGGATTTGAGTGGTTCCAACTCACATCAAGTAAAAATTTCATAGGGTTTCCTACAAAATTTGTATTAAATTAGGGTTCATAGTCATAGGTCCATCCACTTGCATCCCTAGTTCCTCCATGCAGTCGCAGGCACAGTGCACGGCCTTTCACTGGTAATACTGGCAGGAAGCTGAGAATACTATGAGCCATTTGCAAATACACGAATTTGTGTTTTCACATAATAACCTTAGTAAGATTACAGCAGATCCAGAGATGCACGGACAAAACGATTTCATAGGCTCTAAGTCTTCACGATACCACTGTGGTTTGGGCACGCCTGCATGTACTCCTAATTCATGCAGTGTAGTTTCAATCAGAGTAGAGATGACCACCTTTCAGGTCCCAAAACTATGACAATGGAACTCCATACACATGCTTAGCTACAGATCAACAAGAAACGAAGTTGCTGCAAACGTAGACAGGAAACATTTGTGAGCCAACAAAACTGTATAGAGCGAAAAAGAGGGTGACTGGGTTTTATCACATCTAAAGAAACTAAACCTTTCAAACTTTCTGCACTTTAGCGGTAACGTCCTTTGGTTTGCCTGGTTTTACAAAATCCGCTTCCTGTAAGAAAATTTGAGTCACATAAGAATATTGTAACCTCTACACACCCAAAAAGGGTGAACCATGATGCTTACATTTCACTGAATTAAGGAAAAAAAGATACGCAAAATAATTTCAACATTGACGATGTATGATTTGTCTAAGTGGAGAATAAAATTCTTTCAAAAATAAGGGGGTTGATAGCTCAGAGATCTACAGCATTGCTGCATCTGTTATGCCAATATCTCAAAAGATGAAATCCATTTGCCTATACATTGGAAACTAGCTAATCCTTGATGATATCAATATATCTAAGCTGGATGGTGATGTTATTTAAAACAATGGAACAGGGAAAGCACAACCAGAATGCAATGGCCTAACTAACTATAACAATAAAATTCCAGAAATGTAATCATAAAAAAAAATTAGATGTTGCTGAACTTGTTGCATCTCAAGGATGGGTGTTCTTAGTAGCATCCCTCAGGTCCTAGGTTCAACTCCCCGTGAGAGCGAATCTCAGGATGAGGGTGCCATCAGGTAAGGGTGGGGCAGGGGTTTAGAGGTTTTCTCATCCTGTGTGTTAAGGTTTTCTTATTAATGCAATGCTATGGGGGCGGTTAGGTCAAGTATTTTTATTGCAAACCCAGCAGATTAGCATCTACATAATACTAATATAAAAGCTCAACAAGGAACTAAATAAGTGTTCTGCGCATATTGTACAAACATTCATTATCTAGATAAAGACTAGACAGCTTCTCATTCATCCAATAATGAATACATTACACAACAGTAAGTAAATTCAAGTACAATATACGTATTAAAGGAGAACATGTCCCCAAGATCAAGTTCAATATACAAGTTAATAAAGAGATAAGTTGAAACCCTTGCAAATAGGCTCCTACTTAAGTCTATATAAATTGCAAATAAAACTATATTCCATATATTAGTAATTTGCATAGTTCAGTGATGACTCCATGGCAAATTGGTTATGGGCATTGTTCAGTACCAGAAATATAAAAGTGGGTAAGTGTTATAATGATGTTGGTGTCATGGTGGTATGGTACTACTAAGAATGTAAATAGCATCATATCTAAGATAAGTTCAGACTACCCACTCTAGTGACAATTAACATTCTTCAAGAGTTCATCAGGTACTGCACTCATGAGTGTCAAGAACTAATAATTAACACGAATGGCTGGAGCATTAAAGTCTAAAACTAGGGAACAACTTCGTAAGAGCTTAAAGGTGTGCTGCTCTAAACAATGTGAGTCCTAGGACATATTTTCACACGCAACATAATGGCCCATCATTCATGCAGACCCTAAAAAAGGGAGATTAGGCATCTATTCTTGTCTTGTGGTATTGGGCCTATCTTTGGTTGAAACTTTACAGATATTGTAACAAGGAAGTTGACACCAGCTTTGCTGAACAAGCGCCCCCACCACCACAACCTAAGCCCTTTGCATCTATTCTCCACAAAACAGGTGCGTTTTTGGGCCCAAACAACACCTAACACGCACACACAAGACATTTCAATTATCCCACCCCGAGAATACAATTAACAGCACTGTCATGATCATAAACGTCGTAGGGACACGTCCAAGCCTGGCACCTCACGAGGTTATCTAGTAATATCTACTACTATAGAACAAAAAAAAAAAAGTACAGCAGTGACAGTACTGGCATCTTACCAACCAACAGCAATCCACACTAAAAACTGAATGCTCTATTCGCACGGTAGCACAGTATCGCATCGATGTTACAGATCCAGATCAGAACAGCAATTTTGGCAAAGCAAATGAGTTGACACGGGTCGATCTCGATTGCAAGCAAAAACGGAAAGGGGAATGCACCCGCTGCTTCGCGGAGGAGGAATCACTCACCTTGCCGGTGGCCTCGTAGTAATCATTGAGCGCCCACTGGTACTTGGACTGATCCAATCCGAACCAGTTCGCCACGTACTCGTCCAGGCTCGCGTGTACTGCGACCAACCAAACAGCGAAATCCCGAAGCATCAGAGCTCCAAAATCACTCAGCGATAAGGGGAGGAAAAAGAGCCTCCGAACCCACGAAATGCGGCTCCCTCACCTTCCTGCACACGCGCGACGGCATCCCAGAAGAAGCCGAAAGCCGATCCGTCGTGCTTGCCCGCCTTCTCGTACTGCGGCGGCGGCACTTGCACCGGCGGCGGCGCGACCTTCACGGGGGGCGGCGGCGGAGTGAAGACCACCGGCGCCGCGGGCGGCATCTTCGGCGAGGGCGAGGGGGACGCCGCGGGCGAGGGAGCCGCCTCCCTGCACGGGGTCGGCGTGGAGAAGCCCGGGCGCGGGGACTCGGACGCCGCACGGGCCGATCCGCGCGGCGTGCTGGCCGGCGACGGTGGCGTGATGAAGACGGTGAGGTTTCCAGCCCGCCCGATCATGGGGGGTGGCGGCGGCGACGGCGAGGCGGAGGATCCCATCCCTTCGCCTGCTCTCGAGAAGGGAGCTAGTGTTGCTGGAGGCGGCGGCCCCGGCGCCACTAGAGGAAGTGGCCTAGAGAGGAGAGCACTGAGCAGAGCAGGCCGAGGGCGCTCCTGGGAAAAGGGCCCGGGACGCCATTGCAGACAAGGCCGCGGAGCTTTTGTTCTCTTGCTAAATTTCCGATCCCTTTCCTCCAAATTAAACAACGCGACTTTTGGCGCTGGCCCCTGACTATCCGTGCACCCCACTTTCGAACACCTCCGCAAGGTCGCGCAGGTGGAGCCCACTGTCAGAGGTAGAAAAATCCTCGGCGCATGGTGCAGTACCGAAAGACCGGGTGCATGCGCGCCGGGCTCCCCGTTTGCGTTTACCCCCTCTTTCTTTTTTTCCTCTCAAGTAACGTGCCTTTTGGCGCGGACCCAACCTTCTCTGCACCGCGTCTACGGACGCTTAGCGCGGGAGCGTCAAGTGGGGTCCAGTGACAGTGAATAATCACTGGCGAGCCCGGACGTGCCGCGGGGAGACCGAGTGTACGGAGGTTTAGAAACGGAGAGGAGCTTTGTCATTGGATCCCCGCTTTACCCACAAGAGTCGATCTACTGTTGCGGAGCGCGTGAGAGTGACAACGGCAAGATGACGATTTTGCCCATAAGATTCGGTGGATTAGCGGCGCATGACACTGTAGTGTGCTGCTAAATTCTCCCCGTCCAGTGTTACTGTTTCCTACTTGCTACTGTATTGCCTTTCGATGGCTTTGTTGTTCGGAAATTTTGTTTCAAAGATCTTTGTTTCAGAAATTTACCGCCAAATCGACCTGTACACGTAGGGTTCCTTTGGAGCGCGAATCCTTTTAGTTTCCACCTGAATCGGTTGAAACGGTTCCAAAGGGCTAAAAAAATGAATGGTTTCAACCTTGACTCTCAAAGTTTTCCAAAAATATTCTCTTAAATTCCTCTCATCAAGCTTTTTTACGTAAGTGCACTCCAAATTATTCTCAAAGTTATTCTATTAGTTTCTAAAATTTGTTAAAGTTGTTTTAAATATGTGAATCACTAAAAATTTGACACATGATTTTCTAAAATGATTTTGTTTCTAACTTAGAAACATTTTTACACTAAAACTAAAATGTTTCTGATACATCCTTAATACTACTTAGTGAAAGGTTGTGTTGTGCTGATTAAAAATCTAGTCCACGAGCATCCAATGGTGCATTAATATTAGTTTCTATCTCTCTTAATTAGCTTGCCATATCACTGATTTGTTTATATGGCAAATAAATTGATGAAGAAAGAGAATGAAAAATAAAGAAACCATTTGTACAAGAATAAACCACTTATTCACGAGTATCAAAGCACTAAAAACAATAAAAAAAACCATTGAGAAGACTTTATTAGTTTCTATAGCACAATTTTCTTTTATAAAAAATATATATATAAATATTAAAATTTAATCTATATAAAAATTGCTAGAAAAACTATGCATTAGAAAGAAATAAGTCTAAATATAATTTATTATTCTTAAAAACTAACAATAAAAACTTGCATTGAGTGTCGTGCCACCGGTGAAGTCAAGTTGGGGTTGATTGGTTGTTGGCGGCAGCATCGGCGTGGCTAAGTATGCACCTAGTCCTAGCCGAGTCGGTGTCCACAGATGCAGGCATCGGTGATTATAGTTTGCCTCGGTAACTGTACCTTGGATTGTAAAAATCATAATAAACTGTGCGAAAAACCATGATTTTTGGTGTTATCGTTGCGGTGTGATTTAGTAAACCAATCAGTTTTCGTTTAAAAATCGTAACTAACACGGTAGTAAAAACGATAAACCACTCACAATTTTAACAGTTAACTTAATCAATTTTTTATTGTTTCAAAAAAATTATACGGTAACAGTTTTTAAAATCCTGGTGGCAGGCTTTGGAGCCCCACCACATTCTACGCTAGGGCTGCAGTAGCCCGCCAGCATGTGGCACGCTGGCTGAGGTGTGTGTCCAAGTAATCAATCACTCGTAGGGTGCGTCGATTTGATCAGAGTGCTGCGGGAAACCATCAGCTCTATTGTGTTACCCTGATGCCAAGGTTTTACGAGTTATTGTACAAACTGATCAATTTTAATTGTTTCTAAAACCCTGCTTGGTGCATCGAGACCAGGCTAAGTGAAAGATTGGTTCCCTGGGTGATTAGAGGCGTCACCTATTTTTTATTGTCAGAAACGTTCTCTCTCGTCTCGAAGTTATTGACCACTTTCAGAACGATCAATTTTGTTGAAACATCTGTTCATGTCTGCGTACAATTTCTCATGGATCAGAATGTAAAACATGAAAAGAGGTTGCTCGCTGGTGCTCCGTCAGCGCCTCGTCTCCATTCTCACTCTCGACCAGACATGGCCGTCTCGAACCTCCCCACCAGTGCCATTACCTTGTTCCTCCTCTCCTGCATGGTAGTCTTGCCCCTGCCCTGCTCTGTTGCGTCCG
This sequence comes from Zoysia japonica, assembly GCA_001602275.1. Classification (NCBI taxonomy): domain Eukaryota; kingdom Viridiplantae; phylum Streptophyta; class Magnoliopsida; order Poales; family Poaceae; genus Zoysia; species Zoysia japonica. The sequence continues at coordinate 1,745,534 of BCLF01000020.1, read as the reverse complement.
CCACTCCGTTGCTCCTGCCATCATCTTTCCTCCACCTCTGCACCGTCTCGGGGGTCTTCGTCGCTGTCAGGTCGTTAGCTTTCGCTTCTTCCTTTACCGCTAACGCAGGATCCTTGAGCTCGGTTCCACTGCCATCTTCGTTCAGCTTGGGATCATCAACGGCTTCCTTCAACTGAACTTCAGGAACAGTTTCGTTTAGCTCTGTTTCACCAACGGATTCCTCCAGCTCTGCTTCGTTAACAGCTTCCTCCGCGACGACTACTTCCCTGTCGACGTCGAGCCCGGCACCAGCATTGCCTCCTCCATTCATGCCCATGGTTTTTCCCTTCGAAAACGTGTGCTCTTGGACCACTTCCTGACCATTCTGGTGATCCTCTCGAGAAGAGGCTGGCCCGCTCTGACTCGGAGCGTCTTCTTGCGTCGCGTAGGCTGCGAAGTCCACGGGGTCAGGGAGCCGTTCTTGCAGGTGCTCTTCGATGGACGGGGTGCTTATGCAGTCCATCTCGTTGAACTCCTCCATCAGCAGCTCCACGTCCTGCTCGTCGGCCTTCGGTGCCGCCGCCGGCACGCTGGTCGTCCTCTGAATGGAGGGAACAGAGGTTTCCAACCCGGTCCTCCTCTTCGCCATTGCGCCGGGAGGCCCGGGATTGCGCGCCAGAGACGACGCCGCCTGAGTTCTCCCGGCAGCAGCTCCGGGTGCCTTCTGCGTTCTCGGCTTCGGCGGAGACGCCGCCGGCGGTTTCCTTGCCGAGAGCTTACTCTTCTGCGCGTTGGACGACGGTGGTTTCGCCGTCCTGCTCGCCGGATCCTTAACAGGTGAGGCAGCGGTACTGGGTGTCGTTGTTAGTGCGTGAGGCCACACGGACGTGGCACCGGGGCCAGGCTTGTCCGCTCTTCTCCTCACCACGCCGGCCGCATGCTTCGCTCCGACCATGGCGGGAACGGAGTGCCGCAGCGTCTTCCCGTGGGTGGACGACGGCGAGGAGGAGGAGGACGCCGAGCCGGACGTGGCCGACCGGGACGGAGCGGCGCTGCGAGGGTTGACCGACGACGAGGGCCGGCACGCGTTCGACGAGCTCGCGGCGGCGGTGGACGCGGATCGTCTGCGGTCAGGAGAGGTCGGGACGGACCTCGCGCGCCGGAGCAGCCCCTGGTCGGATTCGATGGTTTTCTGCACCGGGGACATGTTCCGGACGGGCCGGTTGGACCTGGTGTGAGGTTGAGGCTCCCTCCGTGATGTTGCCATTGCGTGTGACAAGCTGTCTAGAAATCAATGAAGGATGCAAAGAAATCAGTGAATCTGTCTAGAGCAAACATGTTTTTGTGGGCGTTCAGATGCAAAAAACCAGAACAGAACATCAACCAAACCTGGGCTGACCTCGGAGCTTTGTTCCAAGACGACAATGGCGAATCTTGGAGTCCCAAAGGATCGATCAATGTCTGTAGCTCATGGCCATCATCAATGGAGAGGAGAGAGAAAAATTTGCATGGCTGTGCCCACTTTTTATGGCTTGCGTCTGGACGATTCGGGTGGACGATGTGGTTCCGTCGGTTGGATCCGACGGGTGTTCCAGAAATAGCGAGCAGAGAGGTTTGGCGCCTTCGTTTGTGGCTATTTCCGAGGGCTGGGGAACGGATCCAGCCCCAGCAATTTTCTATTTTGTGCCCTAATAACGTTAGTTGTTGTTCTATATTCTATATATCTGCAGTTTGTTAAGCATACATGTTTGTTATGTATACTGTGCCCAGCCAAGAGTAGAGAGAGCTTAATCTCAACATTTGCAATGCTCTATAACAAAAACACACGCGCGAGCGCGCGCACACCATGTTCCAGTAAAAAAGCACACCGCGAATATCTCTCCTTTTGAATTTAACTGACTTCACAGTTTACACAAATTGAAAATACAATCTGGAATGAGATATGCGATGTAGAAGTTGCATAAGTTGATCAGACATGCTGTGTCAGACATGAAATCCAAGAAAAAAAAATAAAAAGCTCATAAACAACAAACAATTTCCATCTACAAAGCAAAAGACAAATTCCTGAACTTCCAGGTCCTTCACCAATAGGTACTGGAAGGAAATCATAGAAGGTTAACCAGCAGTAATTTTTCTCAGCTGTTCATTCATCTTGTTCCTATTCCCTTCTGCTGTATCCACCCATATGCAAACAAAAAAATGCGTAGCCTTTTGGCACACCACAAATCAACTGGAGTTCAAAATACTGTTAGCCAGTTACATGATCAGTATCACATCCTGTCAGCTTGTAGAAGGGGTATTCATCTCACAATATGCTTGGACTTCCATTTTGCTGAAACTAACAAAAGAAGGGATATCAATTTCGACTTCCACAAAAAAATATTGATCCTTCACGGGCAACATTCACAACCTTCAGTTGTACAAGTTGTCTGCAATTCATGTATAAACTGAACTAAAACATTTGTCCAGAATTCAACTTCCCAGGGGTTGCATTCTTTGCCATCTTTCTCCATACAAGCTCGCCTCTATTAAGCCCAGTAAGTCCCAGCGAATCTTGATCAGATGATCCATCGGTTTCCTTGAGCATGATATCCGTAGATACCATACCCTTGGCAGGTCCATCCTGTGCTCTGAGACACCCTTCATAGGATAAAAATTCCAAGACTTCAGCTTCGCTTGCGTCTCCACGGTAGACAAGAGCTATACCATCAGCTGGTCCATTTTGGAGAGTGGTAAACACTGTGTACAATAGATACCCAGAACTGCTTTCTGTGACAGTGAACGTCTCCCTATCTGCTAGATTAAGGTAGTGATACATGCGCCCATTTCCTCCATTATACAATATAAGCATGAGGTTCTTTGCATCTAATGATGCATGTATTACTAACTCAACAAACTACAGAAAAAGGAAATACATGAAAGTTTTAGAATATGAAGAAAAGAATAGAAAAAATTGAGTAGGAGACACTTAACAACAATGAGTAACCTATTGTCATAGTATCTAAGATTGGAAACCCAGGTGCAGGTGAGGAGCAAGTTTATGACCGATGAAAATTACAAACGCTGAGAAAGATTAAAAATTGAGAATCAGATCAGATATCACATGCAATTTGGTAAGACTACAAGAATGGCTCGAGAGTAGCAGTTATGCAGATAAATATTTTGTAATGGTATCAATGAAGACATTAACATGCAGCAGCAAAGTAACAAAATAATCTCATGTAATGGTCCATATCAGAGTTTGCTCAATCAATTGGAACTGCATATGAGTTTGCCACCCCCCAATAAATCAATCCATCAAAGGAAATTTAAATTTAAATTACATCTAATAGCGTGTCATAAGCATTCATTAGTCGTCATGCATCTACTTGTCTCAATAGTTCAATGCATTAGATTTGCCTGAGATAGTTTTTTAACACCTTTGAGTTATTTGAATTCCAGAATATAACATCATATATATGGGTTAACAAGTTCGTAAAATGTATCATATATGCATATTAACTACTACAAACCAAACAAAATCAACAAGAAAATATTGTGAATTAGTGAGTTGTACCTCATTCTTATCTTTGCCTTTATTTTTATAGTGGAATTCATTGATCCAAGCCTTCTGTTGTTTCATGATGAAATTTGAACTTTTCATAGGAGGGTTCGTCCATATAAGATTTGCATATTCCGGATGATCGACAAATGGATTTCGATTATGCTGGTAAAGGCTACAGACTCTGCCATTTCTGAGCTTCTCTGATCTTGATGGTGGATCTAGTTCGTTCCATCGTAAAAGAGCTGATAGGAGACCCATGTTTCTTCTTTCTTGGATACGAGGCAGAAATTTGATACAAGTAAAATAATGAATAATGCACTGTGATCCAGCAAAGAAAATATATTAAAGGTATCATGCAAAGGACTTGACTAGTACTCACTCCCTTTTGAAATTGTTGTTGCCAGCTAGTTCAAATTTGGAGCAGCCAGTGACAACAGTTTCAGAACGGAGGGGGTACTTGTTAGAGTATATGGCAAGGATCCAGATGGTTCCGGCTGTTGTAGCAGGGTAGGATTAGTTTCCATCTTATCTCTAGAATTGCTTGAGATCTAGGCACCATATAGTCTATATAAACAGCCCGCAAGGCTCAAGGCAGAACACCCGATTATGCATTATTCATCTTCTCCCAGTATTAACGTGCATTAGTAAAACATAAAAAAAAAACATCAGAATCCTATACTTTTGAGAAAGTACTTACCAATACTTGGTGAATCAGAAAGCTCTAAATGGGGACTTCCATCCTTCTGGCCAGAACCATAGCTTACTGCCATGTACATCAGGGATCTGGCAACATCCCCACGCACCTAGACAGTGAAAGAGAAAATATTGATACACCAATGATAACAAAAAAAAAAACAATAGAAATTGTTCATAAGATGTGGAAGCCACCATCACTAGTGTTGGTTTGCTATTGAATTCAGATGTGCCTTAAAATCAAAATGTTATTTTTAAACAACTGAAAGTATATCCCTCTATATGATTAAAAAACAGACACAATTCCTAGGTCCTGCAACAGAGTAGTATGTTGCATACATTTAAAATATGAGCATGCCATTCGAGGAAGATATCATCCGTGATACAGAAAAGAAAAGTATATGCAATGACTTTTATAAATACATGAACCATTAAGAGTCATCATTAATTACAAATATATAGTATCTTCTCAACCTGAAAAGGAGGTGCCCATTTTTCATTGTCTGTCTCAGTGTCAGGTGCCGCTTCACGATTTGCTGGCCTTACACATTTTACTTCTGTGGCAGTGCATTCTCCATAATATTTGTTTCCCCTAGAAGAGTTTACTGAAATATGATCTGAGCTTTAAATAAGGTCGACACAAATCTATACTGTGTGGCTCCATCCATTGTAAATATAATTCTTTTGCTTGCAACAGTGTAGACCAAAAATAAGGTAAACATGCATGTTTCATAAAAACTTTTTTTTGCGACTATAAAACCTTCAAATTTATGTTGAAAATGATCATCAACTAGGAAAATTGGATAGTGTTTGCGATGAGAAAAACAAGTAATTGCATAAATGCATTAAAATGGTTGAGGAGAACATGTGTCATGTATCAAAAACTGACCGTTGACATCAGCAGGACGTAAATTGTGAAGATCAGTCAGTGATGGACCATCAGTTAAGCCATACGATCTAGGCCACAGGTGTTCTCCTGCATAGTAAAATGCACAAATTTTCTGTGAAACTAAAACCAGAAGGTGAGCATCCACCATGTCTCGACTTAAGGAAATTTCAGAAATATAACCCACTATTCCATCCATCTGGTTTGCCTGCTAAGAGCTTTGGCACAACTCTCTGCGAGTATACCTCAATACTATCAGGGAAAAAAGGAAAGTCCAAAATAAAATCACCAGTGTTGCATAAACAAGCACTAGTACCCATAAGTTGTTACAGAGCATCATACATTTCAGAAGACGCCTCCGGTTGTTCTGCATCCGCTGCATCAAGAATCTTGAGCGCATCCCACACCTATAAAATGAAGGGAAAAGTTCATTCCTTTGCATACAATTTCTTTACTCAAATTAAGAAAAAAAATTCCACAATTTTTTTTTGTCTTGATCTGAACAAAACCTTGCACCAATTCAAGGAGCACAAAAGTTGACTGATAGCAAGCACACTGACATCTTTGTAAGGTAGGGCGGCGTGAGGGGAGACGATAGCGGCGAGTTTCATCCTCAACACTTCGCCGGCTAGTCCATCTAGGCCAGCATAGTAGCGCTGGATATCTTCGCAGGGGTATGCTGCGGCGTCGGGCGGCGAATGCCTGCTCACGGAAGCAGCGGCGTGGGCGGTCGGGAGGAGCGCCGCAGAAAACGATGCTAGCACGAGCGCGGCTGCGGCGAGCGCATGGTGGAACCGGACTAGGGACGGCCGTGGGAAGTTCCCCAGGAGCAAGGACGGCTGCGCGGCGGGTTCCGGGCTGCGCTTCGTGCCGCGGACACGTTGGCAGCGAGGGATGGCGAAGGTGCGGGTGGTTCTTGCTGAAGCGGCGCTGCGAGCTGGGGAGCGGATAAAAGAGAAGGCGAGCACGGTGGCGGAGGGCGGCATTGGTCCGCAGCCGCTCGCCGGCGGGGAAGGGGAACGTTAGTCCAGCAGCGCGAAAACGGACTGGATGTCGTCGAGCACCACAGCCATATCCGTATGCTAGTTACTTTTTTTTGTTGAAAAATCAACGAGTTTAAATATTTTTTTTCGAAAATACAAACACTAACATACACACGAGAATAGTGCTAAAAATAGACAAAGCTTGTATATAATGATTACTTCCTATGTCTTAAAATATGTGTTGTTTTTAACTTTATGACAACATATTTGACCATTCATCTTATTTAAAAGTTTTATAAAAATATTATTTAATTTTGTTATAAATTATTTTTATCATTAAAAATACCTTTAAGTGTGATTTATATTTACATAAATTTTTTGAACAAGATGAAAGGTCAAATATGTTGTTCCAAAGTAAAAAAAAAAGACATTTTTTGGAACAAAGAGAGTATATTTGATGTATAAATGACATATTATTTTAGATTTAAACATTATGTCTATTTCAACCAGTATAAAATGAAATGTATTGGGTAGAAGTAGGCACCAAAATGAAAACGGTATAATTGCCGCTTAGCAAATAAGATATGATAGATGAGTTTAAGGTTGAAAAATCAATAAAATAATTGAGATTTCATAATTTTTATTTTAATATGCTAATTTAAAATATTATTTCACTTTATTTAAGAAAATTTATGTCATTAAAATTTTTAAATTTAGAAATATGTCACCACGTGGGCACAGCGTGATGTGTCGAGGTTTTTGCTTGGCGTCGAAGAAGAAAGTGCTGTAGAAAGGAGAAACCCACCCGCTCCACATCGCTCACCCCCAGCCGCCGACGATGGAGCAGCAGCAGAAACCGGCGCCGACCACCGGCTCCAGCATCATGGACACCGTCCCGCTCTTCGTCCTCGTCCTGCTTGCCGTCCATGTTTTGGCCCTCGTGCGCCCCATCCCNNCCCCCCCCCCCCCCCCCCCCCCCCCTCCATTCCCGTTTCATCGCTCGATTTCGATCTGATCCCGACTCCTCACGGATCCTTCCGCTGGCTGCAGGTGTACTGGATGTACAAGCTGGCCTCCGACAAGCCGTCCCCTCGGAGAAAGACGCAGTAATGCCACCACCATCCGTTCGATCTGTTTGTCTGCTTCTTTGTCCGGTAAGATTCATTCCATAAATTGACTGCCTCCGATCTTTTTTCTTTATTGATTTGTGGATTAATAACATAGAAATTTGGGACGGAAGCGATATATCTAGGAATTGAGCTTCTAGTTTACAAATGAGGTGGTATTGTGGCGATGATGCTTATAAATTAGTTTCTACATTTATTTGTTTGTAAAAAATCAATATAATGACTGATTCAGGGGAATGAAGTAAGAAATCCTGCGGCTGGTTAAGTCCCACCTTTCTGCACTAAGAACTAAGATAATTAAAGCTCGATGACATTTGAAATACTAGAACGGTAGAATATATAAGTTTTCTTCTTCATAACAGGCTAACAGCCAGCTTGTACTCTTGTCTCCTGATTACAAATATTGAAATTAGGAATGTGAAATCTTTCAATGCCATCACCCTCCCTAATAGTGGGGTTTTAAATTTTATTCATCTGAAGATATTGACTGTAACATGTGAGTGCACTGCCTATCATGGTTAACCACTACTAGTGGGTGGTGTTGAAATGGATAACAATTTGAAGTCGCTTGAACTGTACATTTATCTTCCATCTGGTCAAGGTAGAAGCATTATATATAAATATTTGTATTTATTTAGATAGCATATTTTGATACTTTGTTTTTAGTTTGAAATTGTTCGACTGAGTGGACAATTTAAGAGACAAGCGTCCATGATCACCACTTTTCCTGGAATATGAGACAAGTCACTGTTGCATATGTGGAAGAGGGAGTGGATTTTAAGAATGTATCTATCTGGGACCAAATATTTGGGGAAAAAATGGTATCAGATTTTGCTAACTTGTGAACTAGGACATTCCATTGAGCATTCTTCTTCGAGGATATGAAACCAATGGTCAATGGAATATATCTTATGTGGTCTTAGAAAGCAGCAAAGCGAATAATGTTACTCCATGTTGATTCATATTCTTAAGAACCAATGAACCTAGAAAAATTAATATCTGTTTGAGATTTCATAAGCTGCAGTGTTGGCCCAGCTCGATTATTGCCATGTTATATTTTTGTTGTGACTATTGCTGCTACTTCTTTTTTGGGATATAGAAAAGTGCAACTCAAACCTTTCCTCAATTGTCATACAATTAATATACAACAGAGAGTGAAATAGCATTATCTTTTGCTGTTAATACATGTGCATGAATGGTGGCACACTATTATAAGTACCTTAAATGTTCTTATATGCCAGTGAAGCGTTTTCCAAATTCTTAATGTACATGGAGATATTGTTGTGCAGAAAAATATTTTGTATGTGTATACGTTAACATAGTCTTGAGTCTCAACCATCAATCCTCTGGCCAAATACAGTATGTAATGGAATCCGTCCTCCGACCACCCATGTTGAAATGATGCCATTCCCTTTTTCTGGTCAAAAAGTTTCTTCTCTGGTTGATTCTATGCTGCTGTGATTTTATTGTTCCATCTAATGGTATGCTTGTAACACATGGTTATAGATATTGCCATTTTTGTGATTCTGGACTTATGTTTCTCTTGTTATTTCATTTCTCTTCTTCTGTTCCTGCATTTTCTGTGTTAAAGTAACTGCCACTTTGTAGGTTTGAATAACTGCTAACTTTCATTTTTCAAACCATCAATTGTGCTGCTCTTATGGTTGTAGGTTGAATTAGAAAGTTGTGCTGCTACCTTCAAGAAGATTTAGATTGTTCCTGTGATATGAAACTATGTATTTCAATTGGTTCTATTATAATTACATTTAGAGGTTACTCGAGAATAGCTTGCTGAACTTGGATTCTTTTTGGCAAAGGCTATAGGCTATGATTTACTGTTGTCCTTTGTATGATAAATAAAATCTCCATAGTTATATGTATTTTTTTATTCGACATGGCCATCAGTGGCTTACTTCTTTCTCAGTAATCAATTCTTGTTTTAGTCGCATGTACTACTGCTCTCTCTGTCTCAAAATAAGTGACGTTTTTGATTTTTTAAAATCGTCATTTGACCATTTGTCTTATTGAAAAAAATTACAAAAATGCAAAAATGAACCAAGTCAAATTTAAAGTACTTCTAACAATGAATTATTTCATAATAAAATAAATAATTTTTTACAAATTTTTTGAATAGGATGAATAGTCAAAGGAGATGTTTGCACAGAGGGAGTAGTATTTACAATTAGATTTTTTTTTAATTTGAGTATTTGACCAGATGATTGGCATTTATACACGAACATTCGGCCGATGGACGCTTTGACCAATTTGTTCTTCCTCGGTACCCAGTTCATTTCATCAGTCTACAGGATCGCTCAATACTGGCATCGCTCAATTGGATGTTCACAATTCCTCAGGCTTCTTAGGCTGCTGTCTGGCCACCGGCTACCTGGAACCCCAGCCCCAGGTTCTCAAACAAACTTGCGTGTATCAGGCTCCTTTTTTAGGACGCCAAGCAAACGAGGCAAGTTCATCAGTCCTTACAAGCGATCATAGCATTTTGTCTCCTCGCAGCGTCGGAGCAAACGCAGGCCCAAACTAAGGCCCACTTTGGAGAGCCCAAAGCCTGGTCGTTAACTGATCAAAGCCAGCAATCGAGAGCCCAGCCCAGCGCTGACACCGCTGCCGCCGCTGCATCCGTGCCGTCTCCTTTCTTCTCTTCCTGTCCCACTCTCGAGCCGAAGCGCAGCGGCGAGCGCATCCCTCCTCGCGAGTCGCGACCGTGCCTCCCCCCTCGATCCGATTCGAGCTCACCGCTAGGGTTCATCCCGCCGCTCCGCCCCACCGTTTCCCATGGGAGACGACGCGAACAAAGCGGTACGTGCTGCCGCCGGCGACACCGCGTCCTCTCGCCTGCTTCCCGTGGCCGGTCCCTCGCTAAATGTTTTCTCCGCTGTGCTCGCGTGCAGGCGTTCCTGGAGCTGCAGGCCCGGATGTTCGATACCACCGCGAAGATCAAGCAGGTTGGTTACCCACCGCTCTTCTCCTTCCCTTTACGGTCCACGGGGCCAGTTCCGCTTGGATCAGCATTCAGCAGCGCTCTTCTGGTGGCGTGGGCTGGCTTCGACCCGGATCCGTCGTGTCGCGTCGTTAGGAGCGCTTGTTTGGTGACCTGCGGTTTGTTTTCTTGCGTAGAACCTCTGTTGCTAACATACCCTTGTTTCTTCAGTTGCAAGCCAATTTGCGTGGTAAAGAGGCTGAAAAGAAGCGTGCTTACCTGACTCTGGAGGAACTTCGCCAGCTGCCAGATGACACTAACACGTACAAGACCGTCGGTAAGGAAGAAAAACCTTCTTCACTGCATATACTCCTTTTTTGATATCTGAAGTCGAGATTACCTGTTTCCTGTGTTGAGAACCAATGCCTTATGTGTTACCATGCTGCCAATTAGGGAGGTCCAAATGATCTCTGAGACTAAATGATGTGACTGAGTGATCAGGTGTCAGTAGTGAGTGTAAGTATATAGTCATCTAAAGTTTGTTTCAGCCAGTGATATTCTTCAGTCCGCACCTGTGCTGTTTTTTTCATATATAGCTGGTGCCATAATCTTGAAATAGTACTCTAAAAAGAATGCTTCTGCTAACTGATCTTAATGCGGTATAAGAAAAATATGGAATCAATACCTTTTTATTTATTTTAGCTAGAAAGTTGTCATAAATTTAGTCCTGAGAATACATATAGCTGAGCAAATCAAACAAATAGAATCAAAGCCATAATGAACAATGTACACATCTTAAACAGTAATAGCCGGATGTCACTGTTTTGAAGTCAAGTATTTAAAAGTAACGATATTTTTCTGAAGAGATCCTTTGTAAGTTTCAATGTTTCGTTGATTCCTTAGTGGCCCTGTAGTTGGACTATTTTAGAGGATATATACAAATCTACTTGCTCTATTTTTGTGGGCACCTCTTTAGTAAACTAGTGCTGGACTGAATGTGGTGCTGGTATTTCTGAATATTGTTTCTGCAGCGAACACCTTAAAACAGCCAGATGATTTTTAATCTTAATATGACAACCTAGTGGTTTTCAAAGAATATCTTATTGGATTGTTCATATGTTTTGGTGTTGCATATGTTCTTGGTGAGTTACAGATAACCAGACCACTCAAATTTATGTTCAAAAATTTACTAGTGCACATGTTGTACTTTGCACGTATACTGGTTGAATCTCATCATTATATTTTCAGGCAATTCAGAATATTTGAGCTGATACCGAATATGTGTTGCTTTGTTTGCTATTGATTAGTTCCCTTTTTTTTTGCAGGAAAAGTGTAAGTGAATCGAGAAGATCAGCTTTTACCATGGAGCGTTGATTCCTTGGTGTTGCATGATGTGCTTTAATCAGTAATGTGAATGTACATCAAACATTTCATTTCCCTCCATCTATTTACTTTCAGGTTTATTTTGGAGCCAAAATCAGTTCTGATGAACGAGCAAGAGCAAAAGCTTAATGACAGTGAGAACGCTCTGTCAGCAATGCAGGTTTGCTTGATCTGTGACACTGTTTCCTAGCTGATCGTACTTATTGCATTTGAATAGTAAAGGGGAAAAAAACTTATCCTCACTGTATCTATGTTATAGACTTCCAAAGAGTACCTTGAGAAACAGCAGGGAGAAGTGGAGAACAACATAAGAGAGCTGCTTCAACAGGACCCTGAGCTTGCGCGCCAGATTCTCTCGATGACTGTTCAATGAGACTTGTTTGCCCTCCATTTACTTATATACTCTAGGTATGTCAATTTGATGGGTCAGAAAACTATGCATTTTCCCCTTGTGTGGTGTGGGTAGAGGCCGTGGTAGGGTTTCATCACTGTAATTGTTTGACGTACGAACAAAAGAACCTGCAGTTTGTTCCTGCTACACTTTGATGCTGCGGCGAGCGCCTCTTGGTGAAATTACGTTTTATCATGTCTATTTTTTGTGGAATTGTGCGGTTCATGAAGTCAAACACCCAAACTTGCGTTGTGGTAAGTGAAAGTTGCAGGACTTTCTACGCGCAATGTCCACACATCCTCAAAACCATGAATACCACTTGGTAGCTGGCGAAGATTTTTGGTTGTCACCTAATGTTGTTTTTTTAATTATCGTCGGAATACTTTTGCCAAGTCACCAACATTAGACGATATCACAATACCAGTCTAGGGTTTCAAAATGATATTTATTATCCAAATAACATGGTAAGCGGAGCTATCAAAGAGAATTGGCTCCGTCGATCCACCTCTGGTAGGCCTCAAACGTTTCGAACGGCAAATAATCTGAGGGAACATGGCCAGCCCCCTAGAACAAATTGAAATTTCAGAAGTTTATTACGCCATTTTTGTAAAAAAAAGGTTGAATATATATTATGAAAAGTGCATACCTTGATTGTTGCAAATACTATGTTGTTTTCATACCTGATTGAATACCTGTTTAAATGCAGAAGAGAGGGTTAGAAAAATAAAAAAAAAGTTTCTCTTAAAATTTTTAACCACTTGTTACACTTTTTTATACTTTAAATTAATGCACTTACCCAGCGATCTGGTTCTCCACAAACCAAGGGTGCCACTTCTCGATTTCCTTGTAATTCAATTTTTTCAGCCATTCTAAGGTTGCAGAAAATGGAACGAGCAAGGAATGGTCACCACTGCATTAAACCATTTATTCAGATTACACAAAGATGAAACAAGATAAATATCGAAACTATTGCACCATCTTTCAAACTATATCTGAAACTTCAATTATTCTATGATGAAAACATTTAGAACGTTCTACTTAATTTGTGGAAGTTCATCCAATCATCTTACCTGTACAAAAATGCTCTGTAACCTTTGGACGTTAAGTTGAGATGATATTCTGTCAGTGTTAGAATATCTCTTGTGTACTGGATATAGTTGGGGCATCGCTTCCATGCTCCTGCTACCTCAGTCTAATAAAATGGAAATATCATTAAAAAATGGAGTAGATGCTACCAGAAAAATTTCAGTAAAGTTTATTGATGAAAATTTAGTAACAAATACCGGTTTGGCGTGCAGTTTTTCTCTTCCCCATTCGGTGTCAAATAGTTTCTCAAGGGCTATTTCCGTACTCTGGAATGCAAACAGAACATACGCAATCAGCCACTTCACGTACTGAATAACATGAAGTGCTTCCTTGCTGTCAAACTTAAGTACTCCTATGTGCTAAATACTAGTAATTCACAAACAGCTTCATAAACAGCGATTTATCTTAAGACTGGTTACTGACCTGGCATTCTATGCCATGCTGGGATTTTTCAAAAATTCGCTCAAAGATTTGACCCAAATCATATTCCATTACTTCCTTCGTTATCCCCATCTTGTACCGACACGGCGGGCAGAGAATGTGCTCCATATTAATACCTTTGATTTGCTGCGTCACGTTTATCTCCTAATTGTTACAAAAGATCTAATAAATGTACAATATATTGGTTAAACAAGGATTTATTATTACCAGATAAAATTGGCTCAGGTTTACCAAGCAAGATGGACTTGTGTTATTCCAATATTTTCCTTTGCACGTCGTTACCAAACTCTGTTTTTTTTTTAAAAAAAAGGGTAGAAGTTACTGTCGGATGGGATATACAGAAAAATCTATATCAGGAAGAGAAGAGAGAAAAAAGAGAAAAAATTAACAAAGATCCAGTGTTTGCAATAACTATACCTGGAATAATTCATCTGAAATCAACCCCATTCTAAATGCATAAGGAACAAGCGCATTGTTCTCTATGTCTACATCAATTGCTGGATTACACAAGGAATAGCCCTGGAGAATGGAAATACTGATCAAATAGAAAACTTTGATGATTATATATATAGAATGTAAATTTATTGTGAAGGTACATAGGAGCAAATGTATGATACAAAGTCGTATATGGAAAATTGAGTACTTGATCAAATGAAAAAAAAATCAAACATGCAAAATAATGCGATCCACTGGGATTGACAAATTGAGGGGCGCTATAAGATCATAGGGAGTGAAATGATTTCATTATATCACCTTTAAAATTTATCTGCACATGAGCACCTTCTTCATTTCCTAAATATTGAAGCCATCAGAATAATGAGTAAACAAGAAATTTATAGATAAACAATTCAGATATAGAAAATCAGTAAATATGCATTGTAAAGAAACCCTTTCTTTAGTGATATAAAAATAATGTGCAAAAGAAAGAACTTTAGTAACATACTTCTTAGAATTTCCTGTGCAATTACTGGCACTATCACTCCACTGTAAGAGCATCCGGCTACGTAAAAGGGATTTGATAAAAACTCACCATATTCGGCAAACCACTGGAATAAGAACAACAGTCAGCGCGATATAGAAGTTCTTATGAGTTGAGAAAATTTTCATGCAAGATTCTGACCTTTGAAAGAAAATCATAGAGGTCCACTACTCTGTTGCTATCATTCGTTACATAGTCATCTTCATTGTCAGCATAAGAGTAGCCCACACCTGCTGGCGAGTCGACCAAAAGGAGGTTCGCCATCTGTGATTAGGTGTGCAGCGACGATGTCAGTAACATTTTGGGGAAAATAGAATTGCTTGTTTGAAGACGTGAAGGAAGGATCTTGTCCCGCAGTTTTCAAGCTAGACAAAGCATCGTAATAAACACAAATGAATACGGATTACTAAAGAGAAATCTGATACAGTTTTATGTACCTTAGTCCATGAGTACGGATTTTTAGTTACTCTTGGATCATCTCTGAAATGAATCTGGGCGTCCTCTATTTTGAATGGTCCTGTAAACATACGGATGCATGGCCACAAAACGTGCACAGGTCACTCATCTGATTTGAAAATGGAACATTGCCAATGTACACATGCAAATAATAATTTTCTGAATTACTGAAAAGAATGTTCTTACCAATTCCATGCATGAATGCACTAAACCCTGAACAAGCTGGGCCACCATTTATCCAGACGATGACGGGATCTACGGCAGGGTTCCTCTCAGAAGTGGCGAAGTAGTAATACAGGTGTCTGCTCTTCTGCTGTTCATGCCCAACGGTTATGTACCTGCAGAACAGAACTCATACTGATGAGCTCGTCATCCGGGCCGGACCGGAAGATCGAGGAAACAACACCAGAAACCCCACATGACAGACAGAAAATACAGCCATGAGCTCGTCACAGACAGTACATCCATGAGAGCACAGGTTCTCACGATCTGAAGGTCAAGTCCGTTCATGGAACAGAACAGCTGCAAAATGACTCCGCGCCGCGCTTCTCAGATTACGAGGACGAGCAACGCATGCAAAAATTCCAAGAATGGCTACTACCGGATCGGAGGGCTGGGTAGATCGATCTTACCCTGCGTAGTGTTTGGAGGGGAGCTCGCCGGCGAACCCCGGGAACTCGGCGACCTCCGCGCCCTCCGGCACCGCGCGCACGCACAGGCACGCCGCCGCCAGTATCACCACAGCGGCGGCGAACAGGACGCTGCTTCGGGGAGGCATGGCGCCTCTCGACCCTCTCGAATTCCTCACTCGCCGGCCGCCTGCTTGCTTGCTTCGACCGGGGTCACCGGACGCCAGGAGATCGGAGGAAGGTAGAGTTCTTCACTGACCCTGGCACGCAGGCAGGCTTGGCTTGCGACTGGGGACTGAAAGGGACGCCGGCGGAGAGAGATATAACACGGCCGGCGACGGAAGAAGCTGGGCTGTGGCTGGATGCAGTGGCCATACGGCTAGCTAGACACCTGCGTGGTTCACGCGCACCGCGACAGCCTCACCCACCGCGGTCAGCGTGACGACCTGCGGGGTGTAATGTAACCCTTCTTCTTCCTGTTGCGGGTGGCGTACGCGACTCCGTTTGAACACCTCATGAGTCATGACGTTGCATGGCCGCCGACATCCGTCCAACGTGAAACGAGGTCTAACGCGATCGGCCCGGAACCCAATTTTTCCGGCCCAAATCTTCATCGAATCCACTAGGCCTGCTAGATGGATCTGGGCCCAGTGTTAAGAACGGGAGAGGCATGTGTAACTGGGCCAGTGTTAAGAACGGGAGAGGCATGTGTGTTCCGTTCAGTGGATGAGATGGAACGATGTGGTTGTTTTGGAGTTTGATATGAGGCGGATCCATCTCACCGGCGAATATTTGCCAGACAGAACCGTTCACCTATACCAAACTTAGCAAGCCTTTTTCTAACAGATGGGGTAAAGAGTCAGGCGCGACAACCAACCACCCAAAAAAAAAATGATCCTCCATTCATCCATCCTATTACACCCTAACCTTTCATTTATTTCGCAATCACAAAACCACACCTTATTTCCCGAATGAAAAACAGCACCTCAGTGGCTAAGGGCATATATATACAATGTAAGGAGCTTAGAACAGGTGCTTAAAATAGAGAGAATCATTAACACCTATAAGAAATGAAAACTCACTTCTACAATCCAAATAGGTGATTAATTAAAAAAGTCTAAACATCTTGCTATGTGCCTTATGCATCAGGTACAAACTTAGACTCTTTTCCTCACATAAACACCAAGGTGATGTTTGGTATGTGGTCTCACTACTGGTAATGTGAACGGCAACGGTAACAAAATACAGGGGTAATAACGGTGGGACCGCTGAGTGCTCGCTTTGTCTGGTTTAGATGCAGTAATGGTATTTGATACCAGGCTTATGCTCATCTATTCAGGCGTCAAAGCGACGGAGCAAGGGCTGCCAGGGACGATGTGAGACAAAGCAGGGCTAGCGGCAGCATTGAGCTTTGGCGGCCGAGGGGCAGAGCAGGGGCGGGGAAGAAGCTGGCGGCCACGGCCTGGAGCTCGGGCCACCGAAGGGTGGAGAAGAGACCGACCATGACGTGGAGCTCGGGCGGCCGGTGGCCGCATGGAGC
The DNA here is from genome assembly GCA_001602275.1 of Zoysia japonica. Classification (NCBI taxonomy): domain Eukaryota; kingdom Viridiplantae; phylum Streptophyta; class Magnoliopsida; order Poales; family Poaceae; genus Zoysia; species Zoysia japonica. Next base: position 1,728,482 of record BCLF01000020.1, on the reverse strand, counting down.
TCAAGCGCCTGAGGAGCAGAGCAGGGGTGGCCAGGGGGGCGGCTGGTGGCCATAGTGTAGTGCTCGGGTAGCGGGTAGAGGTGAAAAAAAGCTCGTCCGTGGATTCTTTCACAAGTTTTTTTTTTTTGCCCGTTTTCGCTCTGTGGTGTCGTGGATGATTTACGTACGCCCAAGAAGTAGCACATGTTCTGGCTCTGCAGTACACGATTTCTTCACGTGAGATGCCGTGGCATCCATTGCTCCTTGCATCCAGATAACCGTACATACGTACCTGAAACTGGAGGACAGCAATTGTCGAGTAGCCTTCGTCGACTTGCATGCTTGGCACTCACCTCTTTTGATGTTGTCAATTTTATCTTTTATTTTGATATCACACTCTATTTTTTATTTTAGTGTCACGTTTTATTTTTAGACTTCAGTCCTTTATTGACCTCCACTGCCCCGTCTGCAAATCACTGCTCACCCCAGCCACCGTCGCCTCATCTCCAGTTCGCCGCCCCACTCCGGCAGCCACCGCCAAGTCATCGGATCGCCGCTGCCCCGTCTCCGGTTCGGCGCGGCCTTGTCTCCAGTTCGATGCCCCGCCCCGGCCGTCGCCCCGTCTCCGATTCGACGCTCCACCCTGTCTCCGGTTCAACTCTCCACCTCGGCCGCCGCCGCTCGGACTCCGGTTCGACGCCCCACCCCGACCGTCGCCGCCCTGTCATCAGTTCTACACCCCGTCCCGCCTGATGCCGCCGCCAAGTTTTCAGTTCGACGCCCCGCCCTGTCCGTCGCCGTTCCGTCACCGATTCGACGGTAACTTCCTATTCGTCAATCGATTCACACCCGTCCTCATCTTTTCTTCAGCATTACCTCAGTTAGATTCTAATTTCTTTTTCTGTTGATGATAATTACACTAAAAACATAGTTTCAAAGACTATTATTAGATTGGGCAGCCTTCTACCTTGCTCTATTAGCAGATCTGCCTCCGGGTACAGGTAAGCGCTGACTATGTGGCAAGGATTTCGAAACCTGCCTAAAATGAAATATATGATTGCAGCCTTGTGTAGTTTGTCACAATTTTCTGATATTTTTTTTTGTCTTCGCTTTTACCTTGTGAGCTACTGGAGTGAAAAAGAAGAACTACAAGTTCATACGAAAGTACTGATCTATATTATTAAATATAATGTATAAAGTTAATCATGTATTTATTATTTACATTATTATTTGTTACGTAAGAAGAATATGTCATGTTGTATTTCTGTATCGAATTGTATTACGTTGCTTTGCCCGTGGCATAGCGCGGCACACTGACTAGTTATTCCAATTCATGAGGGCCAGATTTCAAGAAGGCTTATCTCAGTTATCGGATTGCCTGGGGATTAACGAAAGGTGAAAGGTCCCTAGTTCCCTACTCTTTTCTCGTGTGGTCGCTTGGGTGCATGGCCTATATAAAAACGGTGGCAGTTCACGAGCTGTGAAGCAAGTATAGCACACATTACACGACTGCAACGAGCACTCCTTTCGGCTAGGAGATCCAACAAGCAGCCTTCTCTAATGGCCACCATTAGCATCCCCAGCTTGATGTTGTAGCCGCCCCAGACCTGCCGCCATCGACGCCGCATCACGGCCAAATGCAACTTCGTCGAGGTGGCAGCGGCGACCCACATCACCCACCGCGTCGCGGTGCTTGCGAGCGCTACAGCATTCTTCACCGCAAGCACATCGTGACCACCCTGATATGGTAGACGGTGATCGCTTAAACCTTATTGGCGGTTTCCAGCCCTCTATTTGGGGAGATTTCTTCCTCCACCATTGGCGGAGCCAAGATTAACTTGTGTCAGGTGCTAATCTGTGAACAGATGCTAAATCAAGTGCAGCTAAGTAAAATTTCAGAATTTTTAAGCTAATTTGTTACTTACTTAACAGATAAGCAGCTCTACCCAGCATCGGCCCTGTATCCGCCCTGTCCTCCACCAATCCGAACCAGTGGATTCCGATGAACATGTACACACTCTCTCTCTATCTCAACATGTAGGTAATTATTGTATTACAGGACGTGCATGTGGGATTTTTAAACTTAATGAGTATGGGCAGAGGAACCCATCCCCGATACTGATATAGACAGCATATAAGTAAGTATATAAAATATTACATTACATATTATTGTGTATTTTTTTTGCCTGCCAAGAATTTGGGGGGGGGGGGGGGGGGGGGGANNNGGGGGGGGGGGGGGGGAGAGGGAATAGATAAGAAACGAAGAAAAGGGACGAGACCGTAGAGATTTAAAATGCCCTCCGTGGGTTGGATTGGCTACCAACCCGACAATTTTTTCCATGATGAAATTTTGAGAATGTCATTCATTACCGGCCGATCTGTGACGAAAATTTTAACCATCATGATTATCGGACGATCCGTGACAAAATTTTTAAAACATCATTGATTACCGGCCAATCTGGTGCGATGAAAATTTTAAACCGTCATTATTACCAGCCGATCCGTGATGAAAAATTTAAAACATCATCGATTACCAGCCGATCTATGACATTTTTGGAAAACGTCATTGATTAGTGGGTCACGAAATTTATAAAATGTCACTGATTTGTGGGCTGCTGCACAATTATTGACGATTATAAATTTGTCACGACGAATATGTCACGGATTAACACATTTCTTGTAGTGAATTTATATTAGCTTAACTTATTTTGCATCATTAAGTTAATTATTTACGGTACATATATATCAGACTCATAGTGTATCCGAGACATGAAATTTCCTTTGGGTATGGGTACGATAGAAAACTTACACCTGATAGCTATATAGGTATGGAGAAGCAATATCCGATGAGTATGTACCATATGTACCATTGCCATCATAAATTATGTACTGCTTCGGTTTTTGAGATTGTTGTCATAAGGAGTAAGGAACAATAATTTTCAAAGACATGTTGATCTGTTGTACCTGTCAATAATTCAGTACGTACGCATGAATTCCCCACTGGATTACTGTTTTGAGTAGGCTTGGATGGTAAAACGTGCCCAAGTTCTCGAGGAACAAGTGAGAGTAATAGTATCACATTCAGTTACTCATAGACTGCATCAGAGGCTTCAACTCATTGACACCTTAGAGCGCCTGTGCTTGGACTACCTTTTCGAAGAAGAGATTACTGTCGCGCTAGCTGAGGTTAGCACTGCCAATGTCAGCGACTGCGATCTTCAGACAGTGGCCCTCTGGTTTTATCTACTCCGTAAACATGGTTACAGGGTTCCATCAGGTAATTAAGAAACACAGGTGGAATTTCAAAATATGAATACATATTTCTCTGCTGATATTTTGACCAATAATTAATTGATGTGGTTCTTCAGATATCTTTGTGAGGTTCAGAGATGAGGACGGAAATTTTTTAGCTCGCACTCCAGTGGACCTACTGAACCGTTATAACGCTGCGAGCCTCAGGACTCATGGAGAAACAGTACTTGATGAGGCTACGTTATTCGCAAGGAAATGTCTTGGGACAACATTGTCATCTATGGAAGGATCGTTAGCACATCAAGTGAAATGTGCACTTGAGATTCCACTCCCTAGAAGAGTTAACATTTATGACTTAAAGGATCACATATCTAGATATGAAAGCGAGCCTGCTCTAGATGAAGCGGTGATATAGCTTGCAAAGTTGAACTCTAATATCATGCAACTCCATTATCTGCAAGAGCTCAAAATTCTTACAAGGTGAAGTTAAGTTGCTGCTTGAAATTCCTTTTTTTT
>BCLF01000020.1:1709948-1720309 GCA_001602275.1 Zoysia japonica | reverse complement strand
CGACGGCCTGCTGCGGCGCGCCTGCGCCAAGGCCCACCCTGGCGCCGCGCCGTCGCGCCCGGCGCAGTGGCGCGCGCTGGAGCTCTGCTTCAACGTCGCGCTGAACCGGCTACCCACGACCCACGCCGCGGGCGGCGGCTCGTCGTCCTCGTCCGAGGGCTCCGGCGCCTTGTCGACGCCGTTTGTGGCGTCCCTCGTCCAGGCCAGTCCCACGATTTCCAACGCGCTCGTGGCCGCGCTTAAGCGCGCGCAGGCCAACCAGCGCCGCGGTTGCGTCGAGCTGCAGAGCCAGACGACGCCGCCACCGGCGACACCGACCCAGCAGCAGCAGCAGCAGCAGCCTCTTCTTATGATCAAGGTGGAGCTGGACCAGCTGATCGTCTCCATCCTCGACGACCCCAGCGTGAGCCGCGTCATGCGGGAGGCAGGCTTCTCCAGCGCCGCCGTCAAGACTTGCCTTGAGGAGGAGAGCGCGATGCTGCTCAGCCTCGGACCCAGCTCCTTCACCTCTGCTTCAGCCGCGGCTGTTCCGTCGGAGTTCGTCCTCGAGCCTCACGGCGGCTTCCCAACTACGCACGCCGGCGGCGTTGGTGGCCGCGCATCGACATTGTGGCCGTCGGCGCAGTTCCTGCTGATGAACATGAACCTTCCAGACGCCGAGTTCGAGTCCCCGCTATGTAGCAAGGAAGAGGATGTGAGGGCGATCTTGGAGGTAATGTCGCGGACGCAGGGGACACGAAGGAACCCCGTCGTCGTTGCCGACTCCGTGTCCTTGGCCGAGGCGTCGGTCGCCGAGCTGATGCGGCGTCTCGAGAGCGGCGACGTCCCCGACGAGCTCCGCGGCGCGCACGTCCTCCGGCTCCACATCTCCCACGTCCACGTCCGGCTCATGGTGCGCGCCGACGTGGACGCGTGGGTGGCCGACCTGCTCCGGACCGTGGCCGCCTGCACCAACGCCAAGGCCGCCCTGGTCATTTACGTCGGCGACATGCGCTGGGCCGTCGACGACGACGTCCGCGCCGCCCAGGCAACAACGCCACGCTACAGCCCCGCCGAGCACATGGCCGCGTCGCTGGCGCGTCTGCTGGGCGAGCTCCGAGCCGCGGGGCGCGCCTGGCTCGTGGCGGCAGCGAGCTACAGGACCTACATGCGGTTCCAGCGGCAGGCTCTGATGACGACGTGGGCGCTGCAGCCCGTGTCCGTCCCCGCCGGCGCCGGCCTCGGCCTCGCCCTCGGCCCTCGAGCCGCAAGGTGACAAAGCGTTAACCCGTCCAGTCCTTCCCAGTGCTGTTGCTGGCCGTCGTCTACAGCACTGTACTTTTTGCATGCTTTCTTTTGCTTTGCTTCACTTTGCTGTGACTGACGTGTTGTTGTCACCTGTCCTGCTTTACCCAGCTTTTGGATTGGTTTGCTCTGTTTGGACAGGCACAAGCTGACTGCTATACTTCTGCTTGGATTCCATAGTTTACTATTAATAGTAGAAATCCACTGAAATTATTGGCCTTTCATTACCGAGGCAAAAAGTTAACTCTTGATAGTATGGCTAACCAGATTGAATTGAGTAAGGAAGTTTGTCGTACTCCACTCTTTCTAAAATATAAGCATTTTTAAGTTTTATCAAAGTCAAATTTTTATTACTTTGACTACTAATAATAAATAATAAATAATATTTTATCATATAAAAATTATATTTTGATTCATTATTAAATAAATTTTCATAAAAATTTTATTTTTATATTAAAAGTTATGTAATTTTTTAGATGAGTAAATTTCACAAAATTAAAACTAGTTTGTCAAAACTATTACAAAACTATAGGTTTAACGCATAGTTTCACAAAAATACAAATTTAGTGCATTTATGTATCACAAAACTACGCATTTAAAGAAGTGTATCATAAAACTACATATTTTGCGAGTGATATTTCACAAAACTAAAGATTTTATGACTTTTTAAATCTATAGTTTTGTGATACACTATTTACTCTCAAAATATGTAGTTTTGTGATATAATTTTTTAAATATATAGTTTTGTGATACATAAATGTACTAAACGTATAGTTTTATGAGAATTTTTTTTAAATCTATAGTTTTCTGATAGTTTTGACAAACTAGCTGTAGTTTTGTGAAATTTACTCTTTTTATATATTATTGGTAGAAGTCTTATCAAATCTAAAAATGCTTATATTTTACAACAGAGGTAGTATATCAGTTGGTTTCTTCACTAGGTAGACCAGTTTCCTGTTTACATAAAGCTTAAATCTTGTATATAAAAAGAAGTGATGCTTGACGTTTTTGTAACCTGACTGAGTGATTGTTAGGACTTCAAAGTTCAAGCAGTGATCATAGAGACATCGTAGCTTATGTCCATCTGTTCTTGTCTTCGCAGCACAAAGGATAGTAAGATTGCCAAACCTGCTCACTCCATCCTGCCGGATTCAGAACCCAACCAAGACTCCCCCGTCGCGGCATTGTGCGACGAATGCGCCAGGAACTTCGACAGCGAAGCATCAGCGGCGAGAGCCAAGGCAGAAGGCGCAAACCTCGCACTGAGCTGCTTCCCAGGTTGGCCGCAGGCGGACGAACCCCAGACGCCGCAAACGGTAACCCAGAACACCAACCAACACCCCTTGCACCTGCTAATCTGGATGGTACCCATCCATGCAAACATTGCTTTGATCTAATGGCGTCGAGTGTGAACTGTTCGATGCAGGATGATCTGATGACGGAGCTGAAACGGAGATGGAGCGGACTGTGCCAGAGGGTTCACTCTCGCCGAGGCAACCAGCAGGCCGTTCATCCATCCACGGCGAAACCCGGCGATCCAGGGCTCCGCTTGGGTTTCGATGCCTCGACATGCCATGGAACACGGGAGGTGATCCAACGTCGGGATGTCGAAACGGCGCTCAGCCTCCTGCTCCCGGGTTCCACGGAGACGACCCAGTCCCACGACGGAGCTCACCGGCACAAGAGTCGAGACTTGGACGAGGACGACGACCAAACGATCACGATGGAGCTGACGTTTGGCGACGCCAAGAGGAAGGCCGAGAGTGGGCTGCTGCCGGCGAGCGAATCGAAGCGCCGGAGGGGCAGTGGCGGCCTTGATCTGAATCAGTGTGCTGAAGAAGAAGAGGATGGAGTTGGTGGCAGCGAAGACGACGCGCCTGTTCCAAGTAGTGACTTGACAAACGATGGCGAAGGAAGCATCAGCCGTGACGTGACTGACATCGTATTTTTAGAGTATTGGACGACCTAGATGACACCTGAAGGCAAGTTTAGAGAGTTAGCAGGAGTGAAGGTAACCTCGTGATTCGCTGGTGTTAACGTCAATTTTCATCAGGCTCAAATAACGTTATAAACAGTTAGAAATTCTAGAAATCTATTGGTGTCGGCTGACACTTATGGTAAACTGTGGCTTTGCCCCTGAGTAACTTGCATTTTGAGAGTATGTAGAACTGTGTCAGAACTAAAATTTTCGCGGTGTCAGAACTAGAAATCTATTGGCGATCTTGGAGGTAATGTCGCGGACGCAGGGGACACGAAGGAACCCCGTCGTCGTCGCCGACTCCGTGTCCTTGGCCGAGGCGTCGGTCGCCGAGCTGATGCGGCGTCTCGAGAGGGGCGAAGTCCCCGACGAGCTCCGCGGCGCACACGTCCTCCGGCTCCACATCTCCCACGTCCACGTCCGGCTCATGGCCCGCACCTACGTGGACACTGTTGCAAATTAAACTTGTGCGCTGTGACTTGGGTGTCAAGTTCCTTACTTTTCTTAGGTATGAGTTTCTTTAGGAAACTATATCAACTTGATTGACAGCCGTAGTTTACTTCCTGTAATAAGATTATTTACTTCCATATAATCCTCTATATAAACAAAGATAAACACAAAAAGCTGCAACAAGCAATTGGACAGCACCACATACCAGTGTCTCTCTCACCTGTGTTCGCGTGTGTCATTTTGAGCACCGGTGAAATTCCGACGAACTCTGACAAGTGGCATCAGAGCCGCGTCATGGTCCGATGATGTCCGCGGAAGGAAGAGGGACGCCCCAGGATCGCCGCCGAGATCGCCGTCACCGCCACCACGTCGCCCACGACGCCGAGGAGCAGGGCGGGAGATGGTCGTTGAGCGGGTGATCGAGAAGGCGACTAGCTCCGTGGTGTCTCCCGTCCTCACGCGCACCAACTACACGGAGTGGTCGCTGGTGATGATGGTCAATCTTCAGGCGACGGGACTCTAGGACATCATCCACACCGGAGTTGACATGTTCCAGGAGGATCGCAACGCTTTGTCTGCTCTGCTATGTGCGGTGCAACTGGAGATGCAGGCAGGGCTCGTCGTGAAGAACACCGCCAGAAAAGCCTGGACAGCGATCAGCGTGGTTAGGGTCGGTGATGACCGTGTGAAGGAGGCGAATGTGGCGAAACTTCGTCGAGAATTCGAAGAATTGGCATTCAGGCCGGGTGAAGGTGTCGAAGACTTCTCTCTTCATCTCACCACTCTCACAAACCAACTACGCGTTCTTGATGAGGATGTTGCCGAGAAGGAGGTCGTCAAGAAGTTGCTGCATGCGGTCCCCGAGTTGCTTGAGCAGGTGGCAATCTCGATCGAGACTCTGCTCGATTTGAGCACAATCTCTATTGAGGAAGCCACCGGCGACTGCAGGCTGTGGAGGAGCGGAAGAAGACGGCGATCTCGGGCAATGCCGAGAATGGAAAGCTGCTGCTGACTGAGGAGGAGTGGATGGCTCGCCTGAAGTCTCGGGAGCAGACTGATTCTGGCAGTAGCGGACGCGGCGGCGGCCGTGGCAAAGGACATGGCGGAGGCAGGGGAAAGGGGCACGCCGGTGGCGGGAACGAACCGCGCCGGGCCGCTCCAGGCGATGTTTGCTGGAGATGCGGTAAACCCGGCCATTGGCCCGAGATTGCTGGTCCAAGGTGAAGAAGCAAGCCGAAGCCCACCACGTCAAGCAAGAAGAGGCTTCACTGCTCATGGTCGAGTCGACCGGCATTTTCCCCAACTCAGCACCTGCACCGCCAGCTCTGGCGATTCCGACGACGCCGTCGCCGAGGAAGGAGGTCCACGTGGAGGAGAAGGCCGTGGCAAACATGGGAGCTGAAGGCGAGGCGAGCGCTGATCGATGGGTCGTCGACACATGCGCCTCCAACCACATGACCGGTGTCCGCGCCACCTTCTCCGAGCTGGACACTGCAGTCTGCGGCACCGTCAGGTTCGTAGATGGCTCGATTGTGAGAATTGAGGGTTGTGGCACGGTGCTCTTCGGTGGCAAGTGCGGAGAGCACATCATCTTCTACAGCGTCTACTTCATACCGAAGTTGAAGACGAACATACTGAGTGTGGGGCAGCTCGATGAGCTGGGATTCAACACTACGATGGAGGGCGGAGCAATGAAGATTCGAGACCCGAAGAAGCGATTGATAACCTGCATTCCTCGCGGTACGAATCGCCTCTATGCTCTCGATGCAAAGCTTGTGCAGCCGGTGTGTCTATCGGTGCAGGGTGAGAAGGAAGCCTGGCGATGGCATGCCTGTATGGGACACCTGAGCTTTTCGGCACTGAAGAAGATGGCCAGAGAAGAATGGGTGCGAGGTCTCCCACTGATTGAGCAAGTGGATCAGCTCTGTGATGGTTGTACAGCCGGGAAGCAGAAGAGGACTCCGTTCCCCGAGCAGGCGGAGTACAGAGCACAGAAGCTGCTAGAGCTAGTTCACAGTGATCTTTGTGGGCCGATAATGCCAGCAACACCAGGTGGTAAGAAGCTGTTCTTGCTGCTAGTTGATGACCTGAGCAGGTTCATGTGGATTGAGCTTCTACCGTCCAAGGATCGTGCACTGGAAGCAGTTCAGCGAGTTCAGGCAGAAGCTGAGGCAAGATCAGGAGAGAAATTGAGGTGCCTGCGCACAGATCATGGAGGCGAGTTCACCTCAATTACTTTTGCCAAGCATTGTGCAGATTCAGGAGTGCAGTGGCATCTGACGGCGCCGTATTCTTCTCAGCAGAATGGGGTCGTTGAGCAAAGAAATCAGACAGTGATAGCTACTGCAAGAAGCATGTTGAAAGCCAAGAACCTGACAAGATACTTCTGGGGTGAGACTGTGACCACCGCTGTCTACTTGCTGAACAGATCTCCAACAAAGAGTGTCAGTGGCATGACACCATTCAAAGCTTGGTTCGGGAAGAAGTCTGCAGTTCATCACCTTCGCACATTTGAATGCATTGTGTATGTGAAGAACACAGTGCCTCACTTGAAGAAGCTGGATGATCGATGTATGAAAATGATCTTTGTTGGATATCAGCCTGGTTCTAAAGCTTATCGTGCTTATGATCCAAGAACACAGTGGGTGCATGTGACCCGTGATGTTGTGTTTGATGAAACCGCTCAGTGGGACTGGGAAGACAAGTCCGGTGATCAAGGAGGATATGATGCCGAGCCATTTATTTTTGAGTATTTTACACAGGCCACTGGAGAGCCAGACATGGGGGGTGAGCAGGGTGCACTAGAGTCACCAGCTGCAACACCACCACCTGCTACTAGATCATCTTCGCCTGTGCCTGTTGAGTTTGCAACACCACCAAGCACAGAGCCTGACCTTGATGCTGATCGTGAGGAAGATGAAGTACTGAGGTTCCGAAGGATTGATAATATCCTTGAGCCCTCTGCTATTCCAGGAAGAGCACAAAGGGTCATTGCCGAGGATCTACATGTGGTGAGCGCAGAGGAGCCTGCGTCACTGGCAGAGGCAGAACAAGACCCAAGCTAGTGTTCAGCCATGGTGGAGGAACTGAGATCAATTGAGAAGAATGATACCTGGGAGGTGACAGATCTTCCTAAGGGGCACAAAGAGAGGAACTGAGATCAATTGAGAAGAATGATACCTGGGAGGTGACAGATCTTCCTAAGGGGCACAAAGCGATTGAGCTGAAGTGGGTATACAAGGCTAAGAAGGATGAGCAGGGCAGAGTAGTTAAACACAAGGCTTGGCTTGTTGCAAAGGGCTTCGTGCAAAAACAGGGGATTGATTTCGAAGAAGTCTTTGCACCAGTTGCAAGGATGGAGTCGATTCGTTTGATTCTTGCAGTTGCAGCACATGAGGGATGGCGGATGCATCACAAGGATGTGAAATCTGTGTTCCTCAATGGAGAATTGGAAGAGGAAGTCTATCCAACAGCCGCCTGGTTTCGCTATTGGAGAAGAAGGCCAAGTTCTTAGGTTGAAGAAGGCCTTGTACAGGCTGAGACAGGCACCCCGAGCCTAGTACTCAAAGCTTCATGCTTCACTCAACACACTCGGTTTTGCCCGGAGTGATTATGAACATGCTGTCTACACCAGGTGTGCCATGAACAAGCCCCTGGTGGTGGGAGTCTACATCGACGACTTGCTGATCGTCGGAGCGCTGGACAGCAACATCAACACTTTCAAGCAGGAGATGCGTGAAAGGTTCAGTATGAGTGATTTGGGGCTCCTCACATACTATCTGGGGATTGAGGTATGTCAAAGCAGCTCAGGTATCTCAATCCACCAATCGGCTTATGCACAAAAACTGTTGGAGAGGACAGGGATGGCAGAATGCAATCCAAACCACACTCCTATGGAGCCGAGATTGAAGTTGACCAAGACTAGTACTGAAGCCCAAGTCAATGCTACATCTTTCAAAAGCACGGTTGGTGCTTTGAGGTACTTGATACACACACATCCTGATCTGTGCTATGCTGTCAGCTTTGTGAGTCGCTTCATGACAGAGTCGAGAGAAGATCATCAAGCTGTTGTGAAGCACATCCTTAGGTATATAGCTGGAACACGAGATTATGGTATTCCGTACAAGAGAGGAGAAGCAGAGAGGCTGCTGTTAATAGGGTACAGTGATAGTGATCTCGGTGGTGACACTGATGACAGCAAAAGCATATCAGAGGTGATGTTCTTCTTGGGAGAAAGCCCAGTTTCTGGCAGTCACAGAAGCAAAAATTAGTCGCACTATCCTCTTGTGAAGCTGAGTATGTTGCCTCTTCAGTAGCAACCTGCCAAGAAATCTGGTTAAATAGTTTGCTGGAGGAGATCATCGGTGGGAAAGTTCAGACTCCTTTGTTGAAAGTGGATAACAAATCAGCAATTGATCTGATCCACAATCTAGTGCATCATGGGCGAAGTAAACATATCAGAATTCGCTATCACTTCGTCAGGGAGTGTGCAGCAGAGGGAAGGGTCAACATTGAGTTCATGAGAACTAATGACCAACTTACTGACATCCTGACCAAGGCTCTGGGCCAGGTCAAGTTCCAAGAATTGAGGGGCAAGATCGGAGTTGAAGAAGTAGATCAAACGCACAAGGTTTAGGCGGAAAATTGTTGCAAATTAAACTTGTGCGCATTCTGTGACTTGGGTGTCAAGTTCTTTAACTTCCTTAGTTATGAGTTTCTTTAGGAAACTATATCAGGCGTGATTGACAGCCATAGTTTACTTTCTGTAATAGGATTATTTACTTCCATGTAATCCTCTATATAAACAAAGAAAAACACAAAAAGCTGCAACAAGCAATTGGGCAGCACCACATAGCATTGTCTCTCTCACCTGTGTTCGCGTGTGTCTTCCTGAGCACTAGTGAAATTCTGGCGAACTCTGACAGACGCATGGGTGGCCGACCTGCGCCGGACCGTGGCCGCCTGCACCAACGCCAAGGCCGCCCTAGTCATTTACGTCGGCGACATGCGCTGGGCCGGACGGCGCCGACGTCGGCGCCGTCCGCGATGTCGGCCTTGGCCTCGCACTCGGCCCTCGCGCCGCAAGGTGACAAAGCGTTAACCCGTCCTTCCCAGTGCTGTTGCTAGTCGTCGTCTGCAGCACTGTACTTTTTGCATGCTTTGCTTCACTTTGCTGTGACTGAAATGTTGTTGTCACCTGTCCTGCCCTGCCCTGCGCAAGCCTCCTTTTGGATTGGTTTCATGGTTTGCTCTGTTTGGACATGCACAAACTGGGTGCAATTAGGAGTTCAGGATCAATAGCCTAAGAATTGAACCACCTTCAGGATTAGAATTGGGAGACTGATGCTGAGCTTCTCCTTCCTTTTAGCCACCTAGGGCTTGGATGAAACCTGTCGGGATCACGTACCCCGGTACCTAACAGATCGCTCCAACGTGAGAAAGTCGGGGGTCGGATGACACGGGCTCCGACCCCTCCGCGACGACCTACGACGGCTATCGCATGGCCGCGCAAGGGCGCGAAGACCCCGGGCTCTGAGGATAACACCCGGGAGCGACCCCCAGGAGGCAGGTACCGCGTTATGGTACATTTACTCCGGGAACCAGCTGCCATCCGTCCCGACGAGACAGAACGAGATTCACCGCGGCGACACTCCAGCAGAAAGCTGCGACGACTGCCAGACACGATGGGACAGCACTGTAGCTAGCACAGTAGCGCCGGACAGGTACCACGGTACCCGCCGACATGCCCGACGCGACGGGTCATGACCGCGCCTGGACGGAACGAAGTGATGTCGACAACGACGGACGGGTCCAACTGTCGGCGAGACGGCAGGATTGCGTAGGACCCATTGCATGTAACCTCAGGGCTCTCCCTATATAAAGGGAGGCCCGGGGAGCGATAAAGGAAACGGTCGAACACCACCACAAGCACCCCCCCCCGATTTTCGAACACTCTTAGGTCCTCCCGCGAAGAGAGGCCCCCATCTTGTAACGTTATCTTTGAGATAATCCGCTCCCTAGACGTAGGGTATTACACCATTCGGGTGGCCCGAACCAGGCAAAAAATCCCCTTGAGTCTACTTCAGATTGGGCCATACCGAATCCGAAGGCATACCATCCCTCACGATCGTATATTTACTGTGCCGGTGGTCAGAACGCCGACAGTTGGCGCGTCAGGAAGGGGCCTAGGCATCTCCTTCGGTGTGCTTTCGTTTCGGTTTCTCGATGGCCCTATACTTCGTGGTAGGGGACGTTTCGATCTCTCGCCTCCGCTTCGAAGACGCCACGGTCACTGTCTCTAGAGACGGTCGATTGTGGCAAGCCCCCGCCTTCGCCTCTGGGCAGACCTTCCGTTTCGGGAGCCTGGACTTCGTCGCGGACGAAGGCGGCAATCTCTGCCTCCAGGCTCCGCGTGGAAGGCGCCCTCGCTGGTGGCCCCGGAGCCATCTTATTTTGGGGCACGACCCATCGAGGGAGTGCTTCACTCTCCACGCCCCGAAAAGCGCGGAGCCGGCGACTCCCGGCAACACGCCGCCGGGTGCCAACCTATCCCTGCGCCCTCCAGCGGACGTCGCCGGCCAAGCTCGGCCGCCCCCGGGATGCACTGACAGCCCCGAACCTAGGGGCAAGGCTCCAGCCGGGCCCAGCG
>BCLF01000020.1:1658183-1705453 GCA_001602275.1 Zoysia japonica | reverse complement strand
GAGGGCCTTGCCAGGGCTCGCGCGCAGGAGGGAACTCGCCAGAGCACGCGCGGCTATTGCCGGCGCGCCTCTGACGGGTGGCGCTCGACCAGCGCTGCCCCGGTGGAGCAGTGCGACGGCAAGGCTTCGACGCGTCTTCTACGCGCGGGTGGCACGGCGCGTCGGCGGCCGTGAGGCACATGGCGCCCAACAACCTGATCTGTGCGCGCTACTACCAGTGGTGGCGAGGAGCAACCACGGGCCATCGCCAGGCACGGCGATGACGAATGTGACTCTCGTCCATTAGGTATGCCAGGTACCGTCTCCTTAGGGCTAGAGTTCATCATATTGGGGAAAAATTTGGGGATTTTCTGCACTGTAGGTAGGGCTAGGGTTCCAGAAATTGGGGAATTTCTTTAGGGTTGACTTTAGTTGTTTCAAATCGACTTTATTGATTCATTTGGAACCCAAATTAATACCCTAGCAGTGCTCATGCTCTGAAATTCAACCTTAATTATTGGACTTTATCTTTAACCTAGATCCTTTAACATGGACAGAGGGCTTCAACATAAGCTTAAGGCATTAAATTCAATCAAGAACAGGGGTTTAAACTTAGCATTTAATCTTGAACTCTTAGAGATGAACCAAGTCATGAATTTAATCAAGATCACAGAAAACTTTACATAGCAATTTCAGAAAACAAAGGCCCTAACTTTAGAGATTTCATAAGCATGGATGAAATTGTGCATCACAGGGGTTCAATCTTAAGGCTATTAGGCTCGGATACCATTGTTAGGAGTTCAGGATCAATAGCCTAAGAATTGAACCACCTTCAGGATTAGAATTGGGAGACATACCTTTGATCTTGAGCTCCCAACTTCCCTCTGAACTTGATGCTGAGCTTCTCCTTGCTTCTAACCACTTAGGGCTCGGATGAAACCCTTCCTAGTGTTTGTGGTGACTTAATCGATTGGGCTTTTATTAGTGTAGGAGTCTTATGTGTTATGTCTCATCATCCTTCTTAGGAGGATCTCTCCTCTTTATATAGCCACCACACACTAGGGGGGCACACCCTAAAGGGTTCTTGAGACTTCCAATCAAAGTCTCATTTGAACTCTTAGTTGGTCAAAGATGATGGCTCACCATTAATGCTTTGTCAAAGCTAAATTGAACACTTCATTGTAAAATGCATGGTGATCACCGTGTTCACACCAACAGGTGCTAGTACTTTTGCTTGGTTTGCATGGTTTACTACTATTACTAGTATTAGAAATCCACCTGAAATTATTGGCCTTTCATGACAGTGAAAAAAAAGTAATAGTCTTGACATGGCTAGCCAGATTGAGTCACGTGATCAAGATAGTAGTATATCAGCTGGTAGTAGTGGAAACCAGAGCTAAAACAAAGGCAGGTTCTTTGTTAATTCTTCTTCCTAAGGTAAACAGTTTCCAGGCTCAAAAAAAAAAGTAGACAGTTTCCTGTTTGCATAAAGCTTAGGGCCCCGTTTAGATCGGAGAAAAATTCTCTTCCTACAATTTTTTTTCTGTGAATTGAACTGGTTCCTGTAAAATTTCAATGAAATTCCTGCGTTCTGAACGGGGCCTAAATCTTGGATGTGAAAGGAAATGATGCTTGACGTTTTTGAAACCTGACTGGTAGGACTTCAAAGTTCAAGCAGTGATCATAGAGACATCGTAGCTTATTTGCATCTGTTCTTGTCTTCGCAGCACAAAGGACAGCAAGATCGCCAAACTCGCTCACTCACCCCTGCCGGCTTCAGAACCCGACCAAGGCACCGCCGTCGCGGCACTGTGCGTCGAGTGCGCCAGGAACTTCGACAGGGAAGCATCGGCGGCAAGAGCCATGGCCGAAGGCACAAACCTCGCACTGAGCTGCTTCCCGTGTTGGCCGCAGGCGGACGAACCCCAGACCCAGCAGACGGTAAATCCAGAACACCAACCAACACCCTTGCACCTGCTACTTACTCTTGATGGTGCCCATCCATGCAAATATCGTTTTGATCTGACTGACAGCGTCGATGTTGAACTGTTCGGTGCAGGATGATCTGATGACGGAGCTGAAACGGAGGTGGAGCAGACTGTGCCATCGGATTCACTCGCGACGACACAACCAGCCGGCTCGTCCGTCCATGGTGAAACCCAGCGATCCAGGGCTCTGGTTGAGTTTCAAATCTTTCGATACGCTGGCATGCCATGGAGCAAGGGAGGTAGTCCAACGGTGGGAGGTCGAGACCACGCTCAGCCTCCTGCTCCTGGGCTCCACGGAGACGTCCGAGTCACAGGATGAAGCTCACCGGCACAAGAGTGGAGGCTTGGACGAGGACGACGACCAAACGATCAAGATGGAGCTGACGTTTGGCGACGCCAAGAGGAAGGCCGAGAGTGGGCTGCTGCCGGGAAGCGAATCGAAGCGCCGGAGGGGCAGTGGCGGGCTTGATCTGAATCTGTGTGCTGAAGAAGAAGAGGAGGATGATGAAGTTGGTGGCAGCGAAGAGGACGCGCCTGTTCCTAGCAGTGACTTAACAAACGATCGCGAAGGAATTAGCAGCAGCCGTGACGTGACTGACATCGTATTTTGGGAGTATTGGACGACCTAGATGACACATGAACGCAAGTTTAGAGAGTAAGCAGGGGCGAAGGCAGCCTCGTGGTTTGCTGGTGTTAGCGTCAATTTTCATCAGGCTCAAATAACGTTATAGTAAACAGTAAGAAATTCTAGAAATTTATTGATGGTAAACTGTAGCTTTTACTTCAAATCTATTGGTGCAGCTGACACTGATGGTAAACTGTAGCTTTGCCCCTGAGTAATTTGCATTTTGAGAGTATATAGAACTGTATCAGAACTAAAATTTAGTATGAGGACTTAAGAGCCACAACCAGACAAATTTAAAGATCACACTTTACTCTTTACTATTATGACTGGTAGATGGAATCATGGTTCACAAAATTGTTGAAAACTGATTAGTTTTCACGATTTCAGCACTGGTAAAACAGTTTTTGGTTAAATTTTTTATATAAAAAACTTAAAAATAAAAATAGAAATTCAAAAATCAATAAAACTGAGGAGAAATCGGCAGACTTAAACATTTAAAATTTATCAATAAACTAATAAAAATAGAAAACTGATGGTATAATATAGCCCTCGAGGTTGCTAAGGCAAGGTGACCTTCCATCTTCGTTTAGTTGAGAGCCGGCTCAAAGGGGGGCAGTTGACCTGGCATTCGCTCCGTATATTATTCTTTTCATTATCTAAAGAAAAATCTCCTATCTCATTCACTGCAATAGACAATATTGTATTTTCATAAATAAAAAAATAATTACTTAGCATTATGCATCACTATTCATAACATACTCGCGTTGCGTACATCAACCTGTTCGGATGAGATGGCTACAACAGTAACAACACCTGCTGTGGTTGAAGCTGCAGCCATCCCATTTTCACTAATCACTACAGTGCCTACGGTAAAGTATTGTCTGGCAATCGCCAAAAAAAAAAAAAAGTGCTGCTTGGCGGTGGCGGCCGTAGTGCTACCGCATCCTTCACATCCGAACGGACCCATCATCTTCGGACACATTACCTAAGAATACCTTTTTGAAAGAAAAAAAAAAGCTTTTTCAAAAAACATTCCTGAAGAGTATTTTTCAGGCATGATCATGGGGCCCGCCACGCAGCTCCCATGGCAAGCCACGCGGATATCCACAGACTTTGGCTGCGGAGTACGGATGGATAGACACGCTGCCCGGCGACAAGAAAGCCATTAGCCAAACGAGAAGAGCAAGAAATACTCCTACTCGTAGAAGAGATGGACTCGCCGACGGGCGACGAAAGCTTTGCGTGCCTCTGGGACTGCTTCGACTCCGAGGGGCTCGAGAGGTAAGCCCTGCCCTGCCCTGCCCGATCGAGCTGTTTTCTTCGGTCTCAGTGGAGCGCGCCACGAATCGTTTCGTTAATTCTCTCGAGCTGGATGCTGCCACTAATCGGCTCGGGGTGGCGCAGCCTGTACATCGGGGACGGCGGCGCTGGGTCAGGCGACGGGTGGCACCACGAAGGCTACTCGAGCTCCCCGGACGTCGGCTCCAACCACGGCTCGCCCTCCGCGGCGGCGTCGACCGGACCAGGCGGTGGCGGAAGTAGCAACGTCGTGATGGAGAGGCGTCGCCGCCGGAGGCTCAACGACACGCTCTACGCGCTCCGCAGCGTCGTGCCGAACATCACCAAGGTGTGCAACGAGCCTGTCCTGTCCTGGGTTTAACTTAACTTGATTATATTAGACTTAATACAGTACTCTGTTTATGACTGAGCATCTTGAACATTTGTTACAATTCGTGGTGCAGATGGACAAGGCTTCCATCATCAAGGACGCCATCGAGTACATCCTCCAGCTGCAGCAGCTGGAGCGCCAGCTGCTCGCCGAGATCTCCCTGCTCGAGTCCGCGAGCGCGCACCCTCTGCTCGTCGGCACGCCGTCATCATCCATCTCCGCCGCTGGCATGGCGGACAGCTTCTGCGACGGCCTCGCCGTCTCGCCCACCAAGAAGATGAGAACGGCCCCGTGCCCCGGTTCCACGGCTCCTCCTACTCCTCCTCTGCCGGTCGACGCTCTAGAGGTAACCAGCTGACGATTGACTCGTGAACTAATAATGGCGACACGGACGTCCGGCTCTAATCTTGGATGGTTTCCCCGGCGCGATGGCGGCCGACGCGCGTGGTCGACGCCGACGGCGATGGGTGCCTGATGAACAGGACTAATGACGGTGTGATCTCTGAAACCGTGACAGGTGCGGGTGTCCGGCGCGGGGGATAAGGTGCTGGTGCTGAGCGTGGCGTGCCGCCACCGGAGGGACGCCGTGGCCAAGGTGTGCCGGGCGCTCGAGGGCCTCCGCCTGCGCGTCATCGCCGCCAACGTCACGTCGGCGGCGGGGACGGTCACGCACACCGCGCTCGTCCAGGTAAGCCCCTCCGTCGCATGGCCAGATGGCTTCTTCTCGTTGCTGGTCCTAGGTCGAATGTCCCCTTGTTCCTCAGTAGCTCAGTGGCGTTTTGGTCCGTGACGTCACTCAGGTGACGTAGGGTGTACCTTTGCCGTGCATGGATAAGGACGGACTCGCTTTCACTAGGCTTTGCCTTTAGATAAAGTCTGAAAAGACCATGAAAGAAAGATGTAATTTCTCCGGGAAATATCAAGAAGAGTTAGTCAAAGCTTCCAGATTCTTTGGAAATTTTACCGGCAGCTGCAGCTTTCACACGCTGCTCAAATTTCGGCGCCTGTGATTGTTTCTCACAGTGAATGCAATTTTCAGTAGTACGCAGTTTGAAATTCTCCACATAGCTCAAAGTCTCAGTCCATAAGTTGTTGTGCTGTCACTTCATCTTTGAAGTCCTAGGCTTCCTTTAAAAAAGGAAAAAAATTTCTGTGAAATTTAACTGAATCCTGTGAAATTTATGTAAAATTCTGTGTCTCAAAGGAGGTCCTAGGCAGAAAATGGTTGTCAACCACATCCGTGATGATCATTTCATATGGGTTCCATGATATTCTCTAGATTCTTTGGCACTAATCTTTTTAGACTGGTATACAAAGCAAGAAAGATATTTCAATAATATTTTAATACTATATCCATCTCAAAATGAAAATATTTCTAGACACCACTGTGAACATGGACATATAGAAACATACTTGTTAGAAATGCTTATATAATGAAAATGAGGGAGTATAAGATACCTACCAACATTTCTTGGGGTCATTATATATTTCATAGAGATACTCCTATATGGTTATATAAATAATTTTACTCGGTTTGAATCACAAACGATTATCTAATTTGACCAGAATAGGGGTCCCTTTAGTTGAGCTTCAACCAAAGAAATAAATTTTTATAAAAGTTCTTTTGAGAAAACAGCTGTTCAAAAGCCAAAGCAGGTCTGGATTTGTTTTTGCTGGCTGTGGGCATCGGTTTATATATATTATAATTATATTATATAACTGTAATTATGTAATATAATTATATTTATATTATAATTATATATAACTTTGTATTACATAATTATAATTACAAATTGTGATTATGTAATACAATTATAATTATATATAGTTATATATTACTGTAGTTACAATTATGTAATATAATTATACAATATAAATATATTTATATTATAATTATATAATACATAATTATAATTATATATAATTTTATATTACATAATTGTAATTATAATTATATATAACTATATATTACTATAGTTACAATTATGTAATATATACTTATAATTATGCAATAGAATTATAATTATATATATAGTACATAATTATAATTATATATTACATAATTGTAATTATATAAAATTATATTATAATTATATATATTATATAATTATAATTATGTATAATTTTATATTACACAATTATAATTATATAATATAATTAAAATTATATATTACTATAGTTATAATTATGTAATATAACTATAATTATATTATAATTATCATTATTATTATTATTATTATTATTATATACATACATATATTATCTTACAATTTCAAAATCTCACAGCTGCTTTAAACCAAACGGCTTTTAGCTTTCTCACAGCTCATATTTTACAGATGTTTTTCCACAGCTCACAGCTCACAGCAGTTTTTTCACAGCTCACAGCTCAACCAAACACACCCTAGAGATTTTCTTGACCTTTTCTTGACCTGATAGAATAATTTGTATAGATAGAGCCATAACAAAACAACGAAGGAGATGGAGGAAGAATGAGAATGAGCCCTTCTTTTACTTAAAAAAAACATGCAACGCTTTTGTGTGCTTATCAAAAACAAAAAACTAATCAACAGAAAAAAATTATAAATATACGAGTAAAAATTCAACATTTCTTGAGCTCATTACATATTTCATTTACGCAATGCTTTTTATGTGCCCTAAGAAATGTGGGTTTTCCATAAAGAATAAATGCTACTCCACTTCCAAAATGTATTTTTCCATTAGACAGCTGTTGAGAAACATTAAGGCGCCGATGTTTCTATTTTTTTAGTTATATTGTGTTTTTCTGATGCTAACCAAAATGATTATCTCTCCAGAAAGAAGAACTGCGTCAATCCGAGATGAAGGAATTGGTTGAGGCTGC
The DNA here is from genome assembly GCA_001602275.1 of Zoysia japonica. NCBI lineage: Eukaryota > Viridiplantae > Streptophyta > Magnoliopsida > Poales > Poaceae > Zoysia > Zoysia japonica. The sequence goes on along the minus strand of BCLF01000020.1, from coordinate 1,698,332 downwards.
AATTGCCCAGGTTGATTGTGTGGTAGGAAGTCCACTTAGTACCATGAGCTACTGATAGCATGGTGCGAAGCCATGCAAAATCATCATATACATGGGTGTCTCATCTCCCAACAATCGTGTCCTCTGGTAAGAAGGGAGATAACATTTCTGAAATTTGGGATCATGGGGCCAGCAGCCTATGTTGGCTTTCTTTAGTGGTAGTAGAAGACATTTGGCCTGGATGGCTCACTGAAATTTTCCTCAATATTTGTTAATGTATCGAAGAATAAATATTCCTCAATATTTGAAATGTTACATTTCTTGATCTAATGGTTTCAAGCAATATTTCTTGAATCATTTGGACGATGATGGTAGAGTACGGTGGAGTGTAAACTAGATAGTATAAGTTTGTCCTCCAAACCATTTTAGTTAAAAAGTGAAGTTTTTATCCCTTCACTTTTAAGAATTAATTTATTTTTAAAATTACATAGATTCAGAGGGTAATTTTTTTAGATTGGTTTGAGGGTTAATCGTACTTGCACTTATTTACACTCTAATATGTCCCTCCGTTCTTAAGTGATGTCACCATTGACTTTTAAACTTTGGCAATTTGTTTTATTCAAAAAATTAGATTAAATATGTAAAATTTTAAGTTGTGGTTCAAATAACTTTAATAATAAATCAAATTATAACAAAATATATGAAATTTATTAAAAATTTTGAAATAAAACAAATTATTAAAATTAATATTAAAAGTCAATGACGACATCAGTTAAAAAAAATAAGGAAGTATATAAACCAAGAACCGTCGTTTTCAGAGACTGCTTCGCGTGGACTGAGACATCGGGTTGGTTCCATTTTTTAAAATAATTTTTTTTTCTAATACATCTTCATTTTTTTATCATTCTCGTTTTTATAACATTTTATTTTTTTTATTTTTTTTAATTTTCGTGCCAAACTTAAAATAACTTATATATAAAAAAGAATGAAGAGAATACTTATCTGTATATGCAGCTCATTCTCATGTCGAATTTCCACTGAAATGCCGACGTGTCCTGACTGTGGACCACCTACAAGGCGACTCGGGAACAGGAGGATTCCCCGGTCCGCCTCACGGATCACCGCTGGCGCACGTGAGCCATCTGGTGCCCTCAGATCGGGATCCGGAGCGCATCCGTCCACCCACCCCGTCCCACGGTCCCACCTCACTCCCCTACAAGGCTCCAAGATCTTTTTTTTCCCTTCCCCGCGTCAACAAGTCGTCTTCCACCTCCGCCCCTCAACAGGGACCGCTCACATCAGCGGAGATCGCGAGGACGAGACCGTCGCCCATGGCCAAGCCAAAGCCGTCCTCCGCCGGCGGCGGCGCCAAGTCGTCCGCCGCGGCCTCGGCCTCCGCGGCGCCGGCCACGGTGCACTCGGCGCTGGTGACCTACAGCTCCATGCTCGCGCTCCTCTCCCTCTGCCCCCCGTTCGTCATCCTCCTGTCAGTGCTCTGCCCTCCCCTCTCCTTCCCTCCCTCGCTCCCGTCCTGACCTCGCCGTCGCGCAGATCGACCCGAATCCCGCGAAACCTCGGTTCGCTGGCCCGGGTGGGAGTTCGGTTCGATCCGCGCGTGGCGCTTACTGCGCGTTCTTTACTGACCTCGCCGGCGCGCGGGTGGTGCAGGTGGTACACGATGGTGTACGCGGACGGGTCGGTGGTGCGGACCTTCGAGTACCTCCGGGACCGCGGCGTGGTCGAGGGGTTCAAGTCCATCTGGCCCATGCCCACCCTCGTCGCGTGGAAGATCATCTTCGGCTTCGGGCTCTTCGAGGCTGCCCTGCAACTGCTGCTGCCAGGGAAGCGGTTCGAGGGGCCGGTCTCGCCTGCTGGGAATGTCCCAGTGTACAAGGTAAGTGCTGTCTAAATGGTGCTGTGGAGATTTGCAGTGCTGTCTGAAATGTGCTATCCAATATAGTCAAGCTACCATTTCTGAAACTGCATTGCTCAACATTAACTGTAACGTAGAGCCCATTTTCAGTCTTGGGGGAAGGTCACAAATTGTTCATCATGGTAGTTTGTTATAGTTTTACAGTCTTCATTTTTCGCTAGAATGTCACTGTACAGCTACTGTAACAATTTAGTTTCTTTACCTGCTATGTTATTGACAATAACATGTTAAAATGCTTTGCATAACTCACCAATCCGTTTGCGAGTTTCACTCTTCTTGCAGTGATAAACTATAGAACATGTTTCTTTTTTTCCTACTGCAGTTTTCCTTGTTGCTTATTTTTTTTTCCGTTGATTCCACTTTACTTTGATGACAGGCAAATGGTTTACAGGCTTATGCAGTGACCTTAATAACGTATATCAGCCTGTGGTGGTAAGATATGTCTTTTCTTTTGTAGAAATGTTGCCTTTCTCGTGACACCTCAACATTGATCTTCCTTTGTTCTCATATAATGACATATTTGTGCCTGCCCACCCTCATTATTGTTCATTTTGTAGAGGGATGAAAATTGAATAGCAGTGTGTCTGTGTGTGTGGTCATGGCATGTATATCCCTCTTTAGAGTTTGCACTTATCTAAGAGGGATAATACTTGCAAAGCAAGCAATGGGTTTTCAGAGCAAACAATTATCCTGGGTGTTTCTCTAATAATTTTCTGATGCTCATTTCTCTTTCGAATTATACTGAAGATCATACATGAAATTGTAAAATGTTGGCGTCATATGTATTTAAGTGTAGTCAGCATCATATGTATTTAAGTGTAGTCAGCACTCAAGTGCGTGTATTTTGGAGATTCTCCCATCTTGCAAATTTGAAAAAAAAAACTGTTATCCTTTTACAATACCTTGCGGAGTCCTAACTAATAATTTTCATCATTCAACTTTCTTATATACTCTTAAATTTCGGGTTAAGTGTATTTTTGCATGCATCCTTTGTGCCTTTTGATTATTTGTTTTGCTATCTTGGTGCCTGCTGAAGTTCACCATGAACGTGTCAATTAATTTAATTTGCCTTGCCATACAAACTTTTGTAGAGTTTGGTTCTGGTCCTCATATTTATAAATTATGTGTTATTTACCACAGATTATGCTAACAAACTCTAATAAAAAAATCTGTTTCAGGTTTGGAATTTTTAACCCTGCGATAGTATATGATCACTTGGGAGAGATATACTCTGCCCTTGTCTTTGGAAGCTTTGTGTTCTGTATTTTTCTGTACATAAAGGTGGTCTTGTAAACTATCTTTGTTTCCTTATATGGTTAGGTACTATGTTTCCTTTTCTGAACATCTTTTTCCTTACTAGGGTCATGTCGCACCATCATCATCTGACTCTGGATCCTCAGGGAATGTGATTGTTGACTTCTACTGGGTAAGCATTGTTAAATACACTTGCTTGATTAAAAGATGAATGGTTATTTGTTTGTTGATCAATATGTTCAAGTACAATTTTCCAGGGAATGGAACTATACCCTCGTATTGGTAAGCACTTTGATATCAAAGTCTTTACAAACTGCCGTTTCGGGATGATGTCCTGGGCTGTTCTTGCTGTAACTTACTGCATAAAGCAGGTCAGTGTACAACAATGATTCCTGTGTCAAATTTGTCTCACAATTTCACATGTCATAAATTTAATCATCAATTGTTAGCATATGACCGTCCCAACTTAAATTTAGAAAGCATGCATTATCTGAGGCAATTATCCGTGAGCCTTTCAGTTGATTCGTTTGAACTTTCCTGTGCAGTATGAAATGAATGGCAGAGTCGCGGACTCAATGTTTGTGAATACTGCACTGATGTTGATTTATGTAACTAAGTTCTTCTGGTGGGAATCTGGGTATTGGTGCACTATGGATATTGCTCATGATAGAGGTACATGGCTCTGCCACATATTTACCTTCAATTCATCCTGAAGGAATATGGATTTTGAATGATAATTTCCTCCACCAATTATGCTTTGAATTCATACTGATGTTGATGTATGTAACTAAGCACTAGATTACCTTCTTTTTTTTTTGGGGGGGGGGGGGGTGGTACTGCATGCTTGTTACTATGCCCATGCTCCACACTGGGACATTTCAGTAGCTTTAGAATTGAATAATTTGAATGTAATGATGGAAAGCCTTCTGTTTCCATTGTCCTTGTTTTTTGTTATTATTATTTTCTGACATGATTTTCCACCAGCTGGTTTCTATATATGCTGGGGGTGCTTGGTATGGGTTCCATCCATATACACCTCTCCTGGAATGTACCTTGTAAACCACCCTGTGAATTTGGGCCCCCAGGTTCTCATCAAAACCTTTCCTTTTGTATAATTTGGTATTCTTTGCATCTTTGATTTGTTGTTGTCTTTTCCAGTGGTTTAACTCACCTGTGAAAAATCTTTCTGCAGCTAGCGCTCTCGATTCTTCTTGCTGGCATCTTGTGCATATACATCAACTATGACTGTGACCGGCAGCGCCAAGAATTTCGGCGGACAAATGGGAAATGCTCAATCTGGGGCAAGGCTCCATCTAAGGTTTAACATTTAAGATCTTTCTGCTTCCAGTAGTACTTTATGCATTAGTTGTTTATATACTCTTTGGTGGATTTCAGATTGTTGCTACCTACACGACTACCAAGGGAGAAACAAAAAGCAGTCTTCTCTTGACTTCTGGATGGTGAGCCTTAAGAATTCTTCTATACATGGTTCATAAAAAATATGCAACCATGTGTATTTCAAGACTATTTATCATTCAACTTCATTTTCCATTTCGCAGGTGGGGCTTGGCGCGTCACTTCCACTATGTCCCAGAGATACTATCTGCATTTTTCTGGACCGTTCCAGCCCTCTTCAATCATGTAGGCTTTTCCTGAATGTTCTATATGGCAAGTTTAATATTGTTATTAACTTGTTTTCTTTGTGTCCTCAGTTCCTACCATACTTCTATGTGATATTTTTGACGATTTTATTGTTTGACCGAGCGAAGAGGGATGATGACAGATGCTCATCCAAGTAAGTAAACATGACAATTGATAATGAATCAGTTGAATATTTATATCCCTCTTACTAGTATTGGAAACATCCTAGTCCATCCTATACTTTGTTACAAGTTCAGCACTTTGATACACCCTTGGTAGATAATCTGATGCGAGTTATCCCACAGGTATGGAAAGTACTGGAAGATGTACTGCAACAAAGTACCCTACAGGGTCATTCCTGGCATTTATTGAAAATCTTGGATAGCGAACAACATCCTGTGATAAAGCTCAGCGCCTCAGCGGCTGTTATTATTCTCTGTCTAGCCTTCAAACAGATCTGCTAGTTCTTGTGTAACTCCCACCGATTATGTTGTTAGCTTTGCAGTGTATGCTGTATTAGGTGTAGATGGCTTGGCATCAACTTTTTATGTGCTGTATCAGAAACTAGTACACTGCGCCCTTTCCTCTTTCGATTCGCAGTTTCCTGCTAGGGGACGATTCGGAGCGCAGGGGGTAGTCTGCCTTCTCAGGTGCGTTCTGTCCGTTGATAAGGCGGCAAAACAGTCAAAAGATGCATTAGTATTTTGCAGCGCCCGAATAATAATAATTTTGTTATTTGTTTGTAATTCCAACTGCTCTTGTAAATTCTATTCTCTCCGTCTCAAAAATAAGTTTATTTTGGATTCATGTCATTGAACTTCGATAAATAATTTCTATAGATTCAGTTAGCTTTAAAAACCTACTTTATACTTTTAAATTCGTCATAAGAAATAATTTCATAATATATATAATTAAAATTATTAAAATTAATTAAGTTTATCAAAATCATTGGTTAATTGACAAATTTGATTAAGCTTAGATGTAAACTTATTCTGGGACGGACAGAGGGAGCCTTATCAAAATCCACTGCTACGCTATTTGAAATATTTATGAGAACATATAAAAATGTTTTAACTACAGCTGTGTTTTTATGATTTTTGAACATGTCTAATCACAAAAGATGAATGTCACGGATACATTATCCGTGGAAAATCAGCGCGCATGCGTAGTACAGAGAACTGTGCATTCATTTAGCCAAAAAAAGGTATTGACCCTTAAGTTAACATCTGATTTTTTAAGTTCGATTAAATGAATTGTTTTTTTTACAATATATGATCATTTTAGAGATCTAATTTAGACCCTGTTTGGATACAAACTATTTTGGAGTTTTTGCATAAAATCATGTTTTTTTAAAAAACTATAGTATTGAAAACTTTGATGTGTTTGGATGCAACCAATTTCATGGTTTTGTAAACCGCAGTATACAAAATACCACGGTAGTTTGGAGTTTAGAAACATCAGCCCACGACCTCTTTTTCCAAAACTGAATTCTGGCTTGTGTGGCTGGTGGCTTACCTGCCACGTGTAATTGATCTCCGAGGCCCTCTTATTGCATTAATATAATATATAATTCTTGCAAACAATAACATTCACGTATTTTCTTACTCACGTTTAAATATATTCTAAACAATAAAGCATCAATCTCTAAAAGCTTTTTAAAATCCGTACGGGGGAGTTAGAAAATCCTATTTTTCTTTACTGGTGGTTGCATACAGAGATAAAATCTCTAGCAAAATACCAACAATTGATCTTTTTATTGATACACGAAATTATGAAATGTGTCATGGAATCAGTGCGCTGGTAAGGTTTGGACTGACAAAGTTAGCATGAATAGAGAAAGTTGAAGATTTGGCCAAGAGGAAAGTAGAATTCAGAAATATTCCCTCCCATATAAAAATTGCAAAGTTTGAAATATTTTATCGATGTGTTATTTACAGAGAAAGTTTTGCGAGTGCATGACATATAGATCTGAATGACATATTTTAAATTTTGCAAAATTGTAATGGTATGTGTCAAATTAATCTATAAAAAAGGGTGTTGTTTGGGACAGCAAAATACAACTTTGACTCATTTTCTATAAAAATATTTATTGTAAAGCGACATGTGCATACTTTTATGAAAGTATTTTTTAAAATAAATCTAATTATATGATTTTTCACATTTTTAAACTTAATAAATTAAAATTATTTGTAATTTATAGTCTCTATGTTTGACTAAAATATTACCCTAAATGACTTTTTTATATACCAGAGGGAGTATAAATCAATGCTGAGATCAAATTTGTGTTTACATCTTAGAAAATGAATCAACAACACTTGATCTAACTTAAAATGTTTTTTAAAAAAAATTCTATCATATATAATCCTAACAATTTTTTATATCCAAATTTATGCGATGCGGCAATGTGAATTTGTGAAACATTCCTAACCAAGATTCAACTATTGTAAATACAATAGAAAAGGCTTTAAAGAACTACAAATTTATTCAATTACAATTGCACATGAAGGTTCATTAATTTGTTACACCTATGTGATCGATTATTCAGAGACGCAGTTGGCCGAGGGCGGACGCCGGCGGAAAATGGACGTAAGGGAGATGAGCCTTTTCGGCACCGAGTCTTCGACATACACCACCGCCTGGTACTTAAAGACCTGGCCGCCGGGGCGCTGCGTCGCCTCGACGACGACCGCCTAGTTGCGCTTGAAGGGGCTGCCGCAGTCGCCGCCGACGTTCTGCGACGTCGTGCTGTCCACCTTGATGAAGCTCAGGGTGGTGTACATGAGCGCGTAGCTGCCGTAGCCCTGGACGTACGGATCGTTGACGTTCGCCACCGTTCTCCATGGGCAGGTCGAGCTCGTTGGGTCCGTGGCGGCGCCGCAGGCGACGGCGGCCAGGGTTGCCAGGAAGAGGAAGGAGAGGATGTGGGTCGCCATGGCTTCTTGATCTTTGGATTGAACTGCCTTGGTGTGGTGGTTTTTTTTTCCCTTTTAACGAGGTGATTTGTTTCGAATGATATAATCAAATATATGAAATTTGTATGCTTTTTTATAGCCCATATGTATTAATATTATCTATATTTAAAATTGTACATTTGCATATCAATGTGATGTGTGATTTCAGTACACATTCAAAATAAACAATCAATAGTATCCATATATATGTGGTGCGTTTATTTGGAAGGATATAATTGCTTTATGGGATCTACTAGCTAGTCATGTGCTTCTGGCCTATATAACATTCCAACAATTGATCTTTTTAAAAAATAAATATTATGAAAATATTTTAGTATCCAAACATGTCATGATTTATCTCAAAACAGCAAAAAAAATTAGTTTCTAAATACTATAAAATTGACTGACTATGTTTTAAAATCATGATTTTTTAATACTATAATTTTGTAAAACAACACCTAATACTGAGCCTTATGTGCTTGAATTAAAGAGGTTCGGAAGTGACCCAACGGTCACAAATTTTCACCCATGCGCGTGCACCCACTGTGCAGCAGGTCGTCAACTGGCTCCAAGCTCGTGTTTTTAATGAAGCACAGTTTCTCAAGATGCCTCACTGGGCCACTGTAAATTCTCTTTGAGAATATTTTCTCTATTTCTAAATTATTAACGTAATTAATTTTGATTATTCAACTTATTTAAAACAATTGAATATGTAAAATATAAGTTGCAATTTAAATAACTTTAATAATAAAGTACCGATATATATGATCGTCATCAAACGTTTTTTTAATAAAAAAATAGTCCGTTAATATTAGAAGGTAACGATGACAATAATTTAAGAAAGAGAAGATTATATTTTAATTAATAATTGGACTCCACAGTTTTTTTCAACGCCTGAGTTAACCCGTTACTTTTTGACATCCGAACATCATGCAATGTAGTATTATTATTTGAACAAGTGCAAACTCTATCTTCTGGTGTTTGAATTTGCTAAGCTAGTACAAATGCTTCAATGTATAGCACTCATAAGTTTTATTTTCTCTTCTCTCTAGCACCCGCTCAGAAGCAAACTGGAGATGCCTTAAGTACAGTACTATCTCTATCCGAGAATATAAGTATTTTTAATTCTGATTAAAGCTAATAAGTTTATCCTAATGAAATTCAAGGATTATTTATTATGGCAATTAATTTTACAATGAATCTAACAACACTTTATATACTTTATCAAACACCATAAAATTTTCTTTATTATAGTCAAGTTAAACGAAGTAAACGCCTTGCATGAAGCGTTTCACTTGCCGACGGAGCCGTGAAAATTGGTGGTCATTGGTTTTTAAAAAACTGTGAAAATCACTACAAATCGAAAAATCAAAACTTAAATGAAATTTAGTTGAAATACAACGGTAAATTTGTTACTTTTCAAGTCTATCGATCGAATTATTCGGTTTTAAATTTCAAAATCAATCAGTTTATCCTCGGTTTTATCAGTTTATCAACCGATTTTTAAAAATCTAATTTATTTCAAATTTTAAAATTTTTTAAGAAAGTAATAGTTGAATAAAACGAGACCGATTTATCAAACCAAGACAGCTAAAACCGGACTCGTTTAAACCTTGCTTGCATGTGATGTGCGAGTTGGGATTGGCATTATTAAACGGGACATGCTAAGCAGACTAACTCATATTTTTTTACCTCCCAGTAGGTGAGTCACAAATTTAATTTAAGCCGTTGAATTTTAAAAATAAAAATAAAAAATAAAAATTTAGTTTTTAAAATTGTTGCATTCATCACTTTTTATAACTCATTGTATTACTTTTCATAACTCATCGATTTCTTTCTAAATTAAATATTATAGTAATTAATAATTATGATAAAATTTTTACTGAACTATTTAATCATCGAGATCTGTACAATACACGGTGCTGGTTTATTTAAATCTATCGTAGAATTTACCTATTAAAATCTCCGTTCTTGCACCGCTGCCTTTGCATCCGTCGAGTTTCTCTGACACCCCGGAAAAAAAGTTGTTTGTCAATTGAGAAATGAAAAAATGAGTTTAAAATTGAAAAATAATTAAATGGTGGAAATTTCATTGAATAGGTGAATGAAGAATTCAAAATTTTTTTTATTTCCCAAATCCAAACCCGCCCTCTTCCAGAAATCAAACACCAGCAAAGTTCACGAGGCCTTGGGTTGGGAGTCTTGGGACTCTCCATAGGTAGCATCATCAGCCCCTCCGCGTCTTGCTCATTCCTCCTGGGCGTGCGTCTGGTGAGTGAACGGCATGGAAGAGCTGGGTTTACCGAGCTCCGGCGGCCGCGAGAACGCTCTGCAGCTGTGGGCGTCAGGCGCCGGCATTGGGCACCAGCTGACGCGCCTTGACGCCGCCGTTGAAAGCATCAAGTCGCTGCTTGCCGAGGCGACGTCCAAGGAGATCCAAAACGAGGCGTTGGAGCGGTCCCTCAGGGAAGCCTGGCACAAGGTTTCCCGCGTCGAGGACCTCAAGGGCGAGCTGGATTACTGCCGCATCCAACAACAGCTGGAGCGGGAGCTTACAGAGCAGACAAATGGCAAGGACGATGATGAGGTAGATTGTTGTTGTTTCTTTTTTCCGAAACTGATGATGAGGTAGTTGCTATTTTGTAATGATTTTCAAGGGCTGTTATTACTGTCTAAAATAATCATCAGTATTCTCTCAAAACTAATGGTCAGTATTTTGATCTGATTGTGTAGATCTGTTATTAAATTCTATCCACCATAAGTGGCTAATATTCTGTTAAGCTGAAGGTAAATAAAAAAAAAAGAGTGAGTGGTAGACTATTAATTATTATTTTCTTATAATTCATGTTAATAATCTTATGATCATTAATCTAGTGAATACATAATATACATTATGACTAACGCATTAACTGGACTGTGAGGTCCTATAATTTTCAGGATGGTTTTGAGAATTTTCACATGGATTACCGTAGCTAAATTTAGGAATTAGATTCCAAACCTTTCGATTCCAAGAAGCTTTTCGATTATTTTTATGGCCAAAACATGAGGACCCTACAGATGACCTTTTCTATTTATTTACAGTTTTCCCTTCATTCTTAAACTGTTGCCATTGGGACAATAACTCTAAGCTAAAAAGAGTTATTGTCAGTACTTTTAGCCTTTTTGCTTCAAACGTTTATAATAAAGTTTCTATATTTTCAAGATCGGGACATGTTTTACCTCAAATATTGCAAGCGACAGGTTCTCATGGTCATCTTTTTTTTTCCATTTTTTCAGCATGTGCTCGGCGTACCTCAAACTGTGGAAAACACAAGTTACACAACAAATACTTCTGCTTTAGACACTGAGAATTCATCTTCGAATTCCCTTCAAATTGTTCCCTATGCTGCCAGCCCAGTGATCCAAGCCAGTGAAACTAATCTGGCACCTGCTCCTGAACTGCTTGACATGGATAACATCTCACTGGAGATAAATCAACACATTGAGGGATGCTGCAACCTGGCCGACGATTTGCGCATGGCTCTAAATCTCGAAAATCTTGATTACAGCATTGCACAGAAAAACGGGAGCACAAGGACAGATCCTAGTGAGACATCGCCTTTACCCACAGAACCCAAAGTTTATGGGCGGACCGAAGAAAAGAACATGATAGTAACCAAGTTAATAAGTGATGAATCTAATGGAGAAAACTTATCTGTCCTTGCGATTGTCGGTCACGGCGGTGTTGGGAAAACTACCGTGGCCAAAGTAGTGTACAACGACCCTGCAGTGCGCAAGCATTTTGATCAACAATTCTGGGTTTATGTTTCTGTTTATTTTGATCAAGCCAAGGTAATACGTGAGCTGTTGGCGCAGTTGGACAGTAACAGGAGTGAAGAATTCCGGGGCCGGGAGTTGAAAGTGCTTCAAAACTTGCTGGAGAATGAGCTGAAATATAAACGTGTGCTTCTTGTCCTGGATGACATGTGGGAGGACAGTAAAAGGGAAGGATGGGATGAAATGCTGATTCCTTTTCTCACCAATCAAGCCCAGGGAAACAAAATATTGGTAACGACTAGGAAACCATCAGTTGCCAGAATGATAGGGGCGATTCATGACATTAATCTTGGTGGTCTACAGCAAGCAGAATTTCTCTCTTTCTTTAAAGAGTGCGCCTTTGGAAATGAAAACTATGCAGAGCATCGAAAATTGCAGAAAATTGGGCGACAAATAGTTATCAAGTTAAAAGGTTATCCTTTGGCAGCAAAAACTGTGGGCAAATTACTGCAAAGAAGATTAGATGAAGAACACTGGACCAGAATTCTAAAAAGTAGTGAGTGGAAGTACCAGCAAGATGATAATGATATCATGCCCGCCTTGAGAATCAGTTATAAGTATCTACCTGTGCACCTTCAACAATGTTTCTCATTATGTGCCGTATTTCCAAAAGATCATAGGTATAATAAGGAGAAATTGATTAATATCTGGATTGCCCTTGGATTAGTTGTTTCCACTGACCAACATACTCAAGCAAAGGAAACTGGGAACACATATCTGACAAATCTAATCGAATTTGGGTTCTTCCTAAATGAAGCTTCAACATCAACTCTGCTCATGCATGATCTTATTCATGATTTAGCACAGATAATTTCATCTGATGAATGCTTCACAATAGAAGAAGCTGACTCTCCGGTTGCGTCACATTTTGTTCGTCATGCTAGCGTAGTGACAAAATCTGCATATTATGGGCATCTGGATGGCATAGTCCTACCTAATCACTTCTTCGTGCAGGAGTTTTCCAGGGCCTTTAGCACATTGCAAAGGAACAACTTAAGAACAATGATGCTCTTTGGGGCACATGACTTGAGTTTTGTGTACACCTTTCAACATGAATTCAAGGAAGTAAAAGCAGTTCGGGTTCTGAACATGGAAATGGTGTATCCAGAACTGAAATCTCTGATATCCGACATATCAGCATTTATCAATCTTCGCTACCTTGAGCTCCGCTCCTATTATTACGGCAAAACACTGCAACTTCCAGAGGCTATATGTAAGCTGTATCAGTTGCAGGTGCTAGATATAAAGGACAACTGGGGTGATCAGACTGTTCTGCCAAGAGGATTCAATAAACTTGTTAACTTAAGGCGTTTTTTCGCTGAAGAACAACTTTATGCACAAATAGCAGGTGTTGGAAAATTGAGTTTTCTTCAAGATCTTAAGGCATTTGATGTCAGACAAGAAAAACAATTTAGCATCGCGGAGCTAGAGAAATTGAATGAACTTAGAGGATCACTTAGAATTTACAATCTACAGAATTTGAAAGGGAAAGACGAGGCAGCCAAAGCTAGGCTGGGTGACAAACTATACCTGACAGGTCTGCATTTGGTCTGGTCCCATTACAGGAGAGGCATACCTGACATCCTAGAAGGTCTTAAACCTTCTGAAGGCATTGAAATGCTTCGAATTGATGGATACAGATGTTCTGCACCATCATGGTTGACTAGCAGCTTCTATCTTAGGTCCCTGCAGGTGCTACATCTTCAAAACTGCATTAAATGGTCAGTTCTTCCAACTCCCCATCAGATGCCACTTCTTCGACAGCTACATCTAATTCAGATGCATGGGATCTGCACAATAGAGGTTGGCAATTTACGAGTCTTGGAACTACGCACCATACACAAATTGAGCCATTGTGTAGCGGTAGAAAGGGAGCAGCTCTTTGTAAACCTGGAAGTCCTCGATATAGAGGACTGCCCCGCTCTTCGGGATTTCCCATTTCAGCAGTGCTCTTCTGGCACACTACCTGAGAGAAAGTACCCTCACCTTCGTAAACTTCGATTGCATGAGCTTTATGACTGGGCTACTTTGCCTCCACTTCCCTTGCATGATACAATTACAGATATCGATATAAAGGGCATATATGCAAGCTATAATATATTTCGACTTAGGACTATAAATGGGGGTAGGCTATGCTTGGAAGTCGAGGGATCTGCAGATGTGCAGAAGTTGGATGAAACAGTGTTGAGATTGAGCAATCTGAAGGACTTGCAAGAACTGGAAATAAGGTCTTATCCACAACTGACATACATGGCATGGGAGGACCTACAACAAATGAATTCGTTAAAAAAGCTAAGACTGCTGAATTGTCCTATTTTATTTTCCAATAATCCGAAGCTTTTCGTGCCAGCATCAGTTCAATATCTGGAGCTTGTTAGATGTAACATTACAGGGAAACAGCTCTCTGATCTGATGTTGAACCTGCCAGTTCTTCAAACCTTGAAGCTACGTTACTGCAAGGAAATAACATCATTGGCAATTGGGATACTTGCAGGTGAGCTGAATTATATGGCTGAAGAGACATGGCATGTGCCTCCACATTGTTTGATGACTTTGGAGGTGTTGCATATATGTTTCTCTCCACACATTTTGTTTTTGAGTAAAGAGGGCCTTGGTGGATTTGAATCTCTCAAGGAAATTGCAGTAGAAAATGTTGGGACGCTCCTCCCTTCCATGATTTCAGAAGCCTCACCCGAGTTGTCAGATTGCAGCCTCCTTCCCCAGTCACTCTTGAGGTTCCATATTACTGATGTGGACAATAGGCTTTTTGTCTCCTCGCGTCTCTCCTCCATTGTTGAATTGAGAATAAGCCAAAGTCCAGTTTTGACTTGTCTTGAGTTGTGCTCCTGCACTGCATTACAGAAGCTCCATATCAAAAAATGCAGCACGTTACAGTTGATTAAAGGTTTGCCGTCACTATCTTTCCTATCTGAATTGGAGATTCAGGAATGCGATACATTAGCATATGTGGAACTGCAGCAGTGCGCGACATTGCAGATTTTGACTGTTGAGAGGTGTGGTGCATTGTGTAAGCTTGATGGCCCGCATTCGCTATCTGCCCTCAAGGAAGTGAAGATATATGACAACCTGAATTTACAATTTGTGGAACTGCACTCTTGCAGAGCGCTGGAGAAGCTGTGTGTCCACAAATGCCCTAATTTGACATCATGGCAGGGCTTCGGGTCCATGGTGAGTCTCAAGTATCTGGAGGTCACGCAGTGCCCTGGATTTGTGTCGTCATGGCTGTCAGAGGCAAAAGAAATCGAGAGACAAGGCCGCAGGTTCTCAATACCGCTCAAGCACCTTAACATCGACGACAGGGGCTTCCTTGCCATGCCAATTTGCAGGCAGCTAGCCTCTCTCGAGACGTTAAGTGTTGGAGGAGGGATAGATGGCGAGGTGAGTATCCTGATGGAGACTCAAGCTGCCGCACTGTCACTCCTTTTCTCCTTGAAGGATCTGACCTTCCTCAGCTTCCAAGATGCCGAGTTGCTGCCCGCAACACTTCATTGCCTCACATCCCTGCGCAGCCTGACCATCCACAACTGCCAAGGTATCAAGTCGCTGCCAGAAGGAGGCCTGCCTCCTTCGTTGGTGGAAATGGATCTTTCTGCTGGCTACAGCATCGAGCTAGAAGAGTTGTGCAAGAAAATAATGATTCAAGAACAAAGATTTACGTTGTATATTCATGGGCAAAAAGCTTCTACTATTGACTACGACTGTTGATCAGGATTGCATTTGCAGGAGTAGTTTCGAGTTTTAGCGCACCTATATAAGCAACTAGATATTCTATTCTGGATGTAAACTTTGTTTAAATTGGAACAAGAAAAGCATGTGCATGTTTCCCTCCAAAATGTACTTCATAAAGTTGCCAGGTTTAAAGAATTTGTTTAGGTGGTTGTGCACAAAATGAAATGCCCCTGAATAAAACCTTGATTTAGGTTACAAAATGGAGCTTGACTAGGGTAGGTTCTGATCATGTCCCAGTGATTTTGGACACTGGTGAACATGCTCCAATGAGACAGAACTAGTTTTTTTCTTTGAAAGGAAATAGCTTTTACATCCAGATTCCAGAAGAAAATGCAATAAAGCTGGACCAGCCAGAATTAGAGAGGATATACTCAATGAACACTTAGCATGCTTGTATCACTAAGTTTAGACAAGTGATGGGAAGATGGAATGATCGGATGAATGGTGATCAGTCAATTAAGAAAACTAACCTCTTGCTGGAGAAGTGGCATTCACTGGCTGGGGAAAGAGTTAATAGGAGAGGAATGGCAACAAAGAAATAAAACTGAAATGGAACTAAAAAAAAGCATAGAATTATGGAAGCCATTTATTTGCCACAGAGAGGCGGTCTGAAGTGGCTACTGCCTGGTGCATAACTGGAAGAGGATTCAAATAGGAGTACTAGATACTTTCAACTAGTTGCTAATGGCAGGAGAAGGAAGAACATCATAAAAAATCTGGAGACTCAACAAGGAGTTCTCTAACCAGAATGAACTGATGATTTACTTACAAAATTCTTTAAACAATTGTTTGCCTCTAGTGAGAACATGGCTGTCCATCTCAGGCAAAATTTCTGGGGCCGTGATGACCAGATTCCAGAATGGATGGAGGTGGAGTTGATAGAAACTATTTACCAGGAAGTAAAAAATTCTATCAGGAGGATAAGAAATAAGATGTCAATAGAGGAAGCTTCCCAACGTCCCTGATGTTCTATTCTCTGGAATATCATTTTTTGCAGAAGTGGAAATCACTGATGAAGGAGAAGGACGAGGAGCTGGCAAAAAAGGTGATCAAGACAATGATGGAGGGCTTGAGTCTTTCAAGCCAAGTGACGTTATCATGTGTATCTTGTGGAAATCTGAAAAATATTATGCATTTATATTCATGTAAACTTGTAACCCCGATACCGCACACTTATTTGGCCATAAGGTCAGGATTTAAAAAACCGGTACTGTTCTAGTTTAATATGGCTAAAAATCGATCGGCTAACCTTTTGCTACAGTATCCATGTCTGATTTTAATAGCATTATCAAATTCATATACTAGTATGCATTTTAAGCGTACCGAATTATTTGCCACCTGCCTATTTATTCTCTGCTCTCGTGCCCCTCTCATACGTACCGTCGTGGCACTAGATATACAGAGAAAAAGATCAAATGAGAATTCAACACACATGTAGAAGTCCATCGAAACGAGTCAAAAGTTGCTCTAATCACCAAACATCGCACGTTTTCCTTTTAAAGGTGTTAAACAGGTGATCAGTTCCATTATTAGCGTACGAAACAACACACTTAAGTGCCGGCTTTAGCATTTTCACTCTGAAAGGTACAGCCTAAGCACAACAACTGCAAAGGGAAATCACACTCAACATCGGCAACAGATGTTCCAGAGCTAAAAGCAAATTCCAAGTCTCAAGCGTACAGCATCAAGAGTGTGGTCAGAGGAAATTTCATCTCCCTTGATCCGGACCGCCTTCTGATTCCACGCTACTGCTATCTCGAGTCAACAACCGTGCCTTCGGGAAGTGCAGACAGGCTTACAAGTGGAGCATGTGATTTTAGAGATGCGTCAGAGCCGGTGATCTTCATCTCCTTAGATCTGTTCATCACCTTCCTCACCTCATTAGCCAGCTCAATGATCGAATCATCTTCGTGGCCTGGGAAGGACGTGTAATAACCATGGACTGAGTTTAAATCTCCACAACCGCATAGCAGATATAATGGACTACTGATAGAGCTAACAATTGGAGTACGTGGATAAAAATAAAAAAAAATGGTCATTGCTGAATAGTACAATTCAAACTGAAAAAGGATTTCTTACAGATATTTGACAAAGCCTTTTCCATTGAGAACAGATAATCCCTGTTATAGCCATTGGGGCCATTGGCTGTAGCAATTTGCCTGGTAGTGTAGACAAGACAGTAGCGAAGTCCGAACAAGAGGCTTAATCAAGTGGTGTATTTGTCCATCACAAAAAACAAAACAAAAAAAAACGAGTACAATGGCCCACCTTGCCATATCCATCAAAGGTGCAGGGCCAAGGTAGTACTTGTTACCTACTGGGTCAGGGGTGGAGACAAAACTGCACAAGCAACAAGTTACTTGAGTACCATGGAAAATTAACATCGAAAATGTATAGAATGAAATTTTTTTAGGTAAGCTGGTGACTTACACTAACACATCCCTCACAGCTGGTTTCAGGGAATCTCCTTCCTAATAAATTTAGCAAAGAAAAGATGAGTATTCTGAAGAAAAGAAATAAAACTTGAAACTAAAGGCTGAAATAAAATAGATAGTACCTCATAGAAATCAACAGAGATTTTCTGGTCATACTCACACTCTCTCCTCTCCAAGTACTGAAAAGTCAATAAAACTTTTCTATGTAAATCCAGTTCCCCTTTTTTTATTATAAATTGCAAAACATTTACAACCAAGAAGAAAAAATATTACACCTGCATTGCTTTACGCTCCTTTTTTGGACCACCGTTGACACAGTATGCAATTCCCCACTGCAACCAATCAAATAAAGTTTATGTACTATGTACAAACAACATTAAAGAAACCGATAAACGTTCATAGTATTCCAAAACATTATAATGAAGAACATGGAAATGATAAAATATCACTCCAAACAGGGAATTGTAATGCTGTACTCATACAATTGCATTTCTACTACTCAATCACAATGAAAGTAATATGTAGCAATGTTATACACTTGCATTTCCTTTTTAATTTCTCTTCCCTTGAGCTAGAGAAACTGAGCGTCACTTAAGCAAACTCCCTCTTGAAGATATCAGTTCCATGTATTGTTCAGTCGATGACTTAATTCTACATCTGATCCCAAGATAAGTCCCTACAGCCTGCTGTGCAATCCAAAATGGTTCAAGATGTCTTAGAAAGGAACTGAGCCAAATTGCATGGGTTCAGTGTGTGGGTGTACACACAGACCACCTCAAGAGTCCTCTTCAACACAACTTTTTGTGGCCATTTCTTCTTATCTACAAACAATGCTACCTAGTCCCCACGAGTTGGTGGAGTCTATTCAGCAATACCTTGCCACTAAGTAGAGGCTATCTAAATGCAGCTGTTAAGGAAGCACTTACTACTATATGAGTTTTAGTATCGCCCATCTGTGAAACTAAAACATATAGTAGGAAACAGGGGAAAGTTCAACACAGAGTGATTGCTTACGCATATGGCCTCCTCCTCCGTTTCAAGCGTGCAGGTCCTCGCCGGATGCTCAGGCGTGCCTCTATGGTCAATGCAAGCTGCAGGGGTTCAAAAAAAAAAAAGGATGAAGGAAGAGGCACTAACAATCATGCTCAGGTCAACGTGGCAAAGTCAGACAACGACTTCGTCGTGGCAGTGGCACATTCTTGAATCTGAATGAGGAGCAAATGCAATACCAAGATTGAAGGTGCGCTTGTATCCCTTGATGAAACCCAAGATCTTGTCGTCGAAGTCGAAGCCGGGGTTCCAGATCAGGGACCCGTAGCCAAAGACCCAGAGCACCATCTTTGAGCTCCTTTATCTCTGATTTTACTGCACAAATAACAGAACGAATTAAAGATGTAATACAAAAATATACATACTTGTCAAATTTGATTCCCCCTCGACGCAAGATTCACTCGGAGAGCCCCACGCTGGCCCCCAAAATCGAAAACTCCGGCACCCCAACCGCTCCCCTATCGAACGCTCGCATTACGCTCGCGCCGGAAAAACATCCGCGATCCCAAATCCGGCCGCCGCATTCCGCGGACTCGGCGCCCTCGTCCCCCCGACCGTTCCCCTACCGAACCGCATCAACCAGCCAACCAATCCATCCGTGTCCAACAAAGAGGGGGAAAAAAAAGAACAGAGCTCCAGCAGTCAGACGCAGGATCACCTCCGAGGAAGCAGGCGGGTGGGCGCGAACGGCGGCGAGAACGGCGCGGCGACAGGCACGTGCTTACAGGAGGAGAGGATCTGTGTGGGACTCCTCCAATGCCTCGTGTGTCCACCGACCCGCGCGCCCTCCCGCCGGTGCGCCCTCCTCGGCGTCGACCTGGCGGATTCGGAGGAGAAGGTGGTGGCCAGAAGTTGGTGGTGCGCGGGGGGACGGCATTTATAACCCGCGACGTGGCCTCGGCTTCCGAGGGGATAAGGATCAGGGCCGGTGGCGCGACGCGGGCGCACGTGATGCGAGGCCGCGTGGGCGGCGTGGCAGCGCCCGTGCTCCTGCCTGCCCGACGAGCTGTAGCTGAGCCGGTGGCGCGCACAGACACGACGGTCGGCGCGTGAGCCGGGGCACGCGTGCACGGCATGGGCGCGGTACGGACGACCGTTAAGCGGATTTTCTGCAAGTCACCTCGTCTACACGCTAACCTCAGAGCCGTTGGATCGATGAATGGACGCGAACGCGAGCGTTTACCGGATTCGTTACAGCTTCGCGCCTGCGCCTGGCTACAACAGCTTTGCGTTGGTTGCAAGGTGCAGTGTACCTGGATGGGGTTTGCCGCCGGAAGGGCGAGGGCGAGGGTCGGTGCAATGAACGGGAGCGGGAGAAAATCGAGACGCTCTTGCTCCCGGGGGTTGAGGCCCGCCACGCCTCTCCCGTGTCCGCTGGGTCAAATGTCAACGCTTGCTCGTTCAAGCATTTGCATGGAGACACCTTTTCCAGGGCCGGCCATGGTAGGGTTGAAAGCGAATAGGAACGGCTGGAAAAAACACTATAATCATTTTCACTTTCACATAAATACACCATATTTCATTTCAGTAGAAAATTTACCATTTTTTCCCGTTTGAAAACAACCCGGAATTTAGCCCAGCCCGCATGAGCTCTAGCGGGCCAGCTCGAAGCCATGTAAAACTCCTCTCGTTTCGGGGGCCTGGGTTGGGTTTACTTCCCAAGCCCAGCTCCCACCTCCTCCTCAGACAGGCAGGCACGCCGTCGCCGGCCGCCGCCAGTCTCCACGACACGGCCGCCGCCCACCTCGCCGCCGCCCACCAGGAAATCCCGCAGATCTACCTCGCGGTCATCAGCACGCCGCCCCCGGATCGACCCCGCCGCGACCATCACGCCATCCGTACGGCCAGCACGACGCCCCTAGGCCGGCCACCGAAATCAACACCGCCAACAGTTCTTTGCCGAAAATTAGTGGAGGGGGAGGTGAGGAGTCCGGTAATGACTTATCCCGTCTCCTGTTTGGTTTAGTCATGGGTCTTATGGATGTGGAACATTGCGGCATTATTTATTATCCCATTTTCTTAAAATGCTTCTTTTTTTTTTTTTTGCAGGGCAAGGGTCTAAGGGATATATTTATATAGAGCTTAGTCGTTATTTCAGAATAGATGGCAGATAGAGAGCGGCGGACAGTGTTTGTCACAGTTGGGACAACTTGTTTTGATGCCCTTGTTAAGGCAGTAGATTCTCCAGAAGTGAAAGAAGCTTTATTAGAGAAAGGCTATACCGATCTTCTTATCCAAATGGGCCGAGGGACATATGTTCCAGCTAAGGTTAGCGGACTTACCCTTTTGTAGAAAATTATCAGCATACAGTTCATGCACATTGGTATCTTGTAAAGTGTTTTATGCAGATCATTGTTCTAATTATTTTAGTTCTTCTGTCAAGAAAATGGTCTCTAAGAAAATCATATAACATGATTTCATATTTTCTTAACTTCAGGTGTCAGGAGGTGCAGCAACCCTTCAAATTGACCATTTCACTTTTTCACCAAGCATTGCTGACTATATGAGAGCTGCTTCCTTGGTCATCAGCCATGCAGGTAACTCCCTATGGTAGAAAATAAAAAACTCAAAGGTGCTGGACATGTTTCCATATTTTTTTATCTTTTTTTTTGTGGCCACTGCTTGAAATGGTTACCTCTGAAACTTAAATTATCAGGGAATTTTCCAATTATTTTCAGCTAAATTGTTGCTTTAGACTGTTGAACTCTTCAGAGCTCAGAATAGAACAATGCAGTTTCTTTTAGGTTTCAGATTATGAACTACCACTGTATGCTTTGGATATGAGGGTCTTGGTTTGCCTTATTCATCTAATAAAATGGATTGACAGTTGATAACCTTCTATTTGAATTGTTGAAATCAAACTTTTGAATCATTAAAGGACCACAACATCTAGTGTTCAGAAGCAGGAGTCGTGATCATGAAGATTGTTTTGTTACTGTGAAGACTTTGCATTGGAAAAAATAATTTTGTTTGGCGCTAGTATGCAGCTATGGTTTTGCTCAATGCTCATATGTTATATTGCTAATAGCGTTCATATTCTCATATAGTATTTTAGAACTATTAGTCTTCAGAAGACCCTGGCAATTACTTATATACCTGCTAGTGCTAATCGGATGCCCACTTCACCTCATACTGTGTCATGTTCTATCTTCATGTTAAGTTTCTAAAAATTCAGCTCTGACAGGTTCAGGAAGCATATTTGAGACTCTGCGGCTAGGCAAACCTCTTATCGTCGTTGTAAATGAAGATTTGATGGACAATCATCAGAGTGAGTTAGCAGAAGAATTGGCCGAAAGGAAGCACCTCTTCTGCGCACGCCCACAAACTTTGGGAGAGACCATCCGGACCATGGATCCAGATACACTTCTCCCTTATGCGCCTGGGGACGCAAAACCAGTTGTCACCCTGATAAGCAAATTTCTCGGCTTTCCAGTTGACTGACAGTACTTTCCTTTAACCCCACTTTTTCTGTTTTGAACAAATGAAGTGGCCAACAAGGGGATTGCTGGTGGCTTCATATAGGTGTACAGTAAGAAAAAACATGTGTGATCTTGCTTAGTTAAGACACATAATTCATGTTATGTTATGTTATTCCCTGCTTGGGTTAATGAATTCCATCTTTCCATTTCATACCTGGTTGATGTACTTGATATATCCCTTCACTTACAAAATTCTGATAGTAGTTAATTTTGACAACATATACATAGGAGTACAAAATTATTTGATGTGATTGCAGAACCATTATATTTGTTGTGTTACACTATCAAAAGTTGTTATATAAAATAAGAATCCGAGGGAGTAAGTATTTAATCATGTAAACAGCTGCTAATTATCATTTAAATCACAAGAAAGAAAGTTTGCATATGGTAGAGCATCCTCAGGGAATGTCGAGATTTTCGTATGGCTCTTCTTTTTTACAAAAGGGATTTTTCATGTGGCTGTCTCTTAGCTCCTATCCACAACTGTTCTATAGTTGCTTTCGAAAGCCTAACCTCATGCGTTTGTCCCTTTTGACAGCGATTGTGGTGGGAACAGAGAGACGAGCGAAAACTGAATACTCTATATTACTCGTAGCTGTTTCAACTGTCCCTCATTGTCGTTGAAAGATCATGAAGGAAGAGCATGGCCAGGTAGCTGCTGGAACGGGTTAAGATTGTCCAATCCTGTGTTCAATGAAATCACTAACCTTGTGAGTCAATGAGAAGCTTACTTTGGGATTTTCTTTTTAATAATGGCGATGTATAAGGAACATGACGTGGACATTTACCAGAGTCTGAAATTTAGGGACTAATACTGACATTTTTTAATGCTGGTGAGACGGTGACAAACTAATGATCCCTTTATGTTGATTATTGAAAGGACACAGCGTTCCTGAGGTGTGAAACACTTGTGAAAACGAAAAAGGACATTTGAAACTCACAGTTCCAGTCTTTTTCTCCCTCCACCCCATCGAGACTTGGGAAGCGGATCCGCTGCCGCTCTGCTCGCTGCCGTGGGCAGTAATAGATATCCACCGACCGTTGGTGTGATCCGGCGACGCTCCCGCCCGTCCCTTCTATGATTCTATCGATTCCTCCGTCTTTACTGGACTCAAGAGCTAACTAAAGTTTGTTTTCTTCGTTGCTTGCAACAGTCGCGATTACAATGATTTTTTTAAAAATTATTACAGACACAGTGTTTTTTTTAATAAATATTTCCCTTAAATATATTTAAAGTTCAGATAACTTATAAATTACTGCTACTTCTATTCTTAAATTTTTGATACTTTTGATTTTTAAACACCACCATTCATCTTATTCAAAAAAAAATTCACAAATATAAAAGCAAATTAGTCATAATCAATATATCTTGTGTTAATATTAAAAATATCAAAACAAATAGAAAACATTGGAACCAATAGAACAATTTTAGAAAACTTTGGGAATAACTCGGTGAGCACGTACACGACTAGCTCGATGAGATGAACATAACAGAAAAAATTTAAAAAAACTTTGGAAACTAAGGGAATAATTTTAGCATTTTTGAAATTTTAAAAACGAACGGAATAGCTATGAAAAACTTTAAGAATATTTTGAAGCGCACCTACACGTAGAGCTCGACGAGAAGAACTAATAGAGCAGCTTTGAGAAACTATGAGAATTTGAAGGAATTTTCTTAAATTTTTTAAAATTAACCATTTAAAAAATTACAAAACATCGAAGAAGTAGGTGAACTTTAAGAAAAAAGAAACACACCATAATTTTATGTGCTATGAATAAGGATAATATTGTTTATAAAAATATATTAAGTTTCATTAATATTTTTATTCATGTGTTTCTATTCCTCCATTTCAAATACTTAGACCCGGTTTGGAATGAAGAATATTTTTCTTTTTCTGCGTTTTTTCTCGTGAAATTGAACTGTAAAATTTATACGAAATACCTATGAAGTTACTGTGTTCCAAACGGACCTTTAAATTTTTCATTCTTCTATTTTCTATTCCTATAATTTTACTACTTTTTTCATTTTTAATTTCTAATTTTTTCTGTTAATGTACTTTTCGTTCTTTTGTTCTATTTTAAGTATTGGATTTCAGCAGAGACGGAGGAATCGATACAAGGGACGGGAGCGTGATCGGATCACACCAACGGTTCCATTACTGCAAGCGTGCAGTAAAATGGCTTAAAGTCAGCCGATCCGCGCCCCGGCTGCCGTTGGGTCGGCGGCCTCGTCGCGGCCGCATGGCAGCGGAACTTTGCGCCGAGACTTGTCGGTGTCCACTTCTGATTTCTACTCGCCCAAATTTAAATGAATCCGAGCCACTACGCATTCGAACCTTCGAAAATTTGATTTTCTCGGCGATAAACATTGCTCCTCAGAAAGAAAAAACCGTGAACATTATCCCAGCAGGTCCCCCATCATCTCTCCATTTCCGCAATTTTCCCCGATCAGTTTTTTTTTCCTCTTTCTTCCACCATCTTTTTCTCGGCTTCTTTCTCCTCCATCACGGAAGGAACAAAGCCCAGAGACCGGGTCACCGGCTGGCGGCTCTCCTCGTCCGGAGGGAACAGCGCAGAGCAAACGAGGCGCGAGAAGGAGAACGGGTCATGACGCAGCCAGCGGCGGCCCTGCTCGGCGGCGGCGGCGACCTCTGGCGACCCCCCGGCCGCGGGGGCGGGTGGGCCACGGCCGCGGCTCTCGTCGTCCTGCTCGTGGCCCACCTCACCGTCCTCCTCGTCCGCCGCCGCCTCCGCCGCGGCGGCGGCGGCGGCCGGATCGCCACCGCGGAGGAGGCTCCTGCGGCAGCGTCCACCGGCTCCGGCTCAGGGTTGGTTTGGTTTGGTGACCCTGTACTCAGCGTTCGTGGGCCGCCGCGCTTTTCCTGATCGTTGTGCTTGGCTGGGGTTGGTGTGTTGGGTCGCAGGATCGAGGGGCTGGTGACGGAGGACGACCTGAGGCAGCTGCTGGGCAGCCTGGGCGTGGGCGCGCGCGATCCGGAGAGGGAAGGGTGGGAGCGCGTCATCGCCAAGGAGAACGACGCCGTCTCCTACAGAGCGTGGTGCGACAAGACCGCGGTAAGGCAGTGATCCGGTGTAGTATCCCTGTTGCCTTCTTCTGAATCTACTGCAAGCAGCTAGAATACTTGTTTCTTTACTCGATTATTGCCACTTCGGCGTAAAATTGATGATTTTGATTTTACCTGTTGTTGGAGGCCGGGATAGCTGTATGTGTAATCACTAATCAACTGCGGTGGGAGTGAATTTACATAGGAGCCTGATTTCGTCTCCGCATTATTTGCAAGGATTTTCCAGCGTTGGGTATTCAAGTGACTGTTAACATTTGCGTTATTGATGTGATGTCCTGTCTCCATATACTGCTCAAATTGCATTTGTTCATTGGCCGCAATTGTCAATGAAAATTTGTTTACTCATCTTTGATTTACACTGCTCTTTCATTCCTGCAGAATGGTCCTCCTAAATATCTGAGCATTACAACATACGAGAGGTGCTCGACAGAGCTGTTGAGGGACTTCTACATGGATAACGAGTATAGAATGGAGTGGGATAACACTGTCACAAAGCATGAGCAGCTGCAGTATGATGAGAACAGCGGAGTGGAGGTTGGACGAACAGTTAAGAAGTTTCCACTTCTGACAGCACGGGAGTACATATTGGCGTGGCGAGTCTGGGAAGCAAATGACAAGAGCTTCTATTGTTTTATTAAGGTCAGCCTTGCCCTCCTTCCTGTGTTCAACCTTTTGCCAGACAAAGTTTCATTTATGCAGCTCAAATGTTTTGCAAATTCGCATGTACAATATTCATAGCCGTAACATCGACTGATTTCAGGAATGTGAGCATCCTCTTGCGCCACATCAGAAAAAGTTTGTTCGAGTGCGGCTCTTAAGATCAGGATGGTGTATAAGGAAAAGTAGGTGGCCGTGAAACACTGAAACTTGTCTAAGCCATTCCATTTTTTTTTATTAGACTTATTTTGTTATGTTATTATGTTTCATGCTGGATGTTAAAGCTTTTTTAAGCAAAACATAAAAATATATTGTGGACTCACTTATGATGATGTAGTTGCATGCTATCATATGATCTTTCTTTTTAGATATCAAAACCATAGTGTAATCTATCTCTTCAACTCATTTATTATGCAGCCTTTAAGTTTTTAGGTGCTATCCTGGGCATTTTTATTAATAAATGCTTCTGTTTTATGTTTCAGTCCCTGGCAGGGATGCATGCCAAATTACAGTGCTGCATCATGAGGATAATGGAATGAATATAGAGATGGCAAAGCTAGCATTTTCCAAGGGCATCTGGAACTACATATGTAAAATGAACAATGCTCTGCGTCATTATCCTCAGCATCATAGTCCATCCATATCAATTCTGACTATGAAGAAACTTATTAAGAAGGTGACTTCACATTATAAGTTTTCAGCTACTTGTGGTTCACTAATTTAAAATTGTTTTTTGTGTTTTCTTATGATGATGCAATGGAGGTCATGTGGTATATTAGCTTTCTAGAGCTTGTACAAGTCTGTAATTGAAATGTAACTGAACAGTGGTATTAATGCAGGCAATATTGATGCTTTTTTTTTCTGTGATCACATATGTGACAACACTTAATGGTTGTATGCCTATGCAAATTGTTGAAGATATTTTTCTAAAACAAAATTGAATTAACTGTGTAATTTGAGTTAACGTAATTTTATATATTGTCATGTCCTGTTTATTCATGCTCTGATGAAGCTATGCTTATTGGCATATCACAGTTTCCCCAGGATTTGGAGGCTGCCATGGATGCAAGTAATCCAACTGCTCAGAGTAGAGCAGCAGGGGCTGTTACTTCAGCAGAGACTGCCAGAACCTCATCGTGCAAACTAGCAGGGAAGAAATTATCTGGGCAAATGATTGCAAGTGGACTTCTTCTGGTTGGAAGCATTGTTTGCCTATCTCGAGGTCGATCTAACCTTGGGGCTCAACTTGCTATGGCATTGTTCCTGAAGAAGGCCTTCAAACAAGAGAAGGAATCAGGCTCAATGGCATCAGGGGGAAGATCAGATATGTCTAGATCCAGGCGCTAGCAGTGTTAAGTTGTGAAGAGTGTCTTTATAACATTGACCTTTACCACTAAGTGGCTACTCTTTGTTTGAATAGATATCGCAGTAAAGAGTTCAGTGTGAGTTATGTAAATAATGAGGTTTGAAATAACTACTACATGTATGCATTTCTGGCAACATTTTGTTATTTCTTTCAGTCCAGGTGCTTTCCTCGAGTATAATAACCGTACAAGTTTTTTTTATTATGCCCATCAATTTAGTAACCACCAAATTCTGCTACAATGTACTCTCTCCGTCCTGTTCTGTTTTATAAGTTGTTTTGGAAATGTCGTTTTGGAAATGGGCACGAGAATTAAGAAAAGTGAAAAATGTGGGATATTCTGAAAACGAGGAAGTGAGAGAGAGTGAAAATGTACGGAGAAGTGAAAAAGTTGAGAATGAGTTATAATTTGAGAAAATTTGAGGAGTACAAAATGACTTATAATTTGAGATGGAGGGAGTACTACATTTCAGCAATAATTTCATGAAGATGTTGGAGGTGAAAGCTAATTTGATATGCAATTAAACTTGAGAGGGCAATAATTCCCACAACAGAATTTATGTGAGAATGAAGTATCACAGTTGAATGTCTAAAAAAATGTCACAATTGAATTGAGTATAAACCAAGTACCGAACTGAAATTTAAAATGTCACAGGCTGGATACCAAAATTTAAATTTTGTAAGTACTAGTTGTACTGCCATTGATTTGCACCGTTCCAATGCCTGAGGAAAAATGTGCATGGTCTATGCCTGAGGAATAATATGATTTGTAGATTAAAAAAATGATTTGTAAATCATCAGCATTGTCTTTTAGAGTCGTAGATTAGATGCACCGTGTGTGTGCAATTCAAATAGGGATCCGATTCAGGCCTCCTTTGAACCACGGTAATTTTTCTATTTTTTAAATTTTTCTATAAAATTAAACTGATTTTTGTAAAATTCACGTGAAATTGTTGCAAAAAGACCTCAAATATGGTCTCGCCTGAGTTCATCAATTCTTTTGCTGGCACGTGTGACCTCTGACCAGATTCCGCAACAAACCCCATGGTCCACGTGAAATCCGCAACAAAACCGCCCTCCGGTCCGCTCTGCTGCTCGCCGGCCGACCGAGCCGCCGTCCGGATCCAGCCATCCAGGTAAGCCCTGCCTTCCTCCCACTTCCCTGCCCTCCCATCATTCATTCTTCTTCCCGCCGGCGTCCGCGTCCGCGTCCCCGTACCCGTTGAGCTCACCGCCCTCCCCCTTCGTGGACGGTGGCGTCGTCCTCCTGCCCGTCAGCTCTTGGCCGCCCTAGCTTTGTTGGGAAGAT
Source organism: Zoysia japonica (assembly GCA_001602275.1). Lineage (NCBI taxonomy): Eukaryota > Viridiplantae > Streptophyta > Magnoliopsida > Poales > Poaceae > Zoysia > Zoysia japonica. The sequence goes on along the minus strand of BCLF01000020.1, from coordinate 1,669,629 downwards.
GTTGACTCATGATCGCCCTTGCTTTGCCCACTGATCCTGGAACCTTCGAAATCCTTCGATTTGCCCACTGTTGGGAAGACATTCGGCGGTTTGATTTGTTCTCCTGAAGCGTTTGGGGTTCCAATTGAACCCAGGTCAAGTCGGCTGCTGTTTTGGAGAGATTTAGGGACTCCTAGTATTTTTAAGCCACTGAAGTTACTTTGATTATGTGCACAGAAGATATATCTTTCGGTGTGCTAGGCACCCAATATTCCCCCACCCAATTCAGTTTATTTTGTTTCCTGAAACTGGCATTGTGTGTGTTTCCGTGAAAGCGGCACTTCTTTTTACCCCATACCTCTTTGCTTCTGCTGTAAATGTAAAAGTGAAACTGCATGTTTTGGGCTAAGTGTATAATTTTAATGATGGATTGTGTTCTGCTTCCAATCTGCTACTCATCCAGATGATTTGAGAGAAATGAGTTTTTTTTTAGTGAAACAATGCTTAGGAGATGAGGTAGCATGTTAGTCGATTGCTAATATATTTCTGTTTTAGGTTTTGGAATCCAATTGTGGGTCATTAGCTCCCTGATTTTGTTTCTGAGACTACATCTCAGTGGCTACAAATAGTAAGAGTTCACACAATCACCCAGCTCATAACTGATAGGTGGCTGCTAATGTAAGCATGTACTGTTTTTTTTTTAGGTTTTGTCATTGTGTCTAGACCCTGGCTCCGCTACCTCTTGTCTATTGGGTTCCTCGATAGGTGCTTAGTATCTGCTTCTATCAGTTGAACCTTTTTTCTTAATTTTTTTTTCGAACAACTCTTTGCCCTTTGGTTATAGGTCCAGGGGATACAATACCTTGTAGCATGGAGACCTCCTTGGGTTCATATGGGCATGACTGCATGACTCACCCTTTCTTCCCTAATACGAATAGTGTAACAGTAGTTATTATGTCATTTTTGTTGTCTTATCGAAAGCATGTTCCTAATATTTGGTTATGGCATCAAGTACGTCATGAAATTCAACTTGATTCATTTTGAAATGATTTCTATTTGCACCCGAGGCTATGCCGAGTTTCTAAGGCTAACAGGAGCCAGTCAAGCCACATGGGCTCATCTTACTTCATACGCAAATAATTAAATTACTATGCAACTATGTAGTTTTGTAGGTTAGTTGCTCAATTTAATTGTAGCATAGCTGGTTAGTTTACTAGTGTCCTCATGTCTTTGCACCTGCTAAGGGGTTCTTTGGATTGGAGGAAAAACATAGGAAAAACAAAGGATTCATATTCCTATGGATTTATTCACTGTAGCACCCTTTTTTCACAGGAATCGGTCATAGGAAAAATGAAAGAAGTTTTCCTTTCCCTCCACTTCCAGAGGAAAATCGTAGGAAAAAAAGAATCCACTCAAATCTCTTGGTAAATTTCCTGTGCACGAAGAACGAGACATTGAGATTGATTAGCACTTGCGTCTCCCCCTGATCAATTTGTTTCCCAGCTACGATGCTGCTGCTACTAAGTTGAAATACACTACTAATTCAAATCTTCACCTTTAAAATTCCTATATTTTTCCTATGCTCATCCAAACATCAACTTTGAAAATTTTCCTACGTTTTTCATTCCTCTGTTTTACACGTACAATCCTATCCTATTCCTACGTTTTATCATTCCTATGTTCCAAAGGAGGCCTAAAAATGATATATTCCTTCATTTTGTTCATATTTCCAGATACCAGAGGCCACTTCCTCATTAAGGTGCAACTAAAGTCCTGGGCATCACCATGACCTCTGAAGATGGGGACATCTTGGCTCTTCTGTCAGAACCAAGTCTAAGGGAAGAGCAACTTGTGGCTTCTGAATCTGATGATATTTTGCCTGCTATTCTTGAAGCCATTAAATCAAATGAGAAGGCAGTTGAACTTTCACAGGAGGAGGCTGCCTGGGCTGATTCATGCTTCGTGAAGACTTCTGAACTGTCAGATGATGACTGGGGAGCGATGAGGAATGCCTTGCTTGATGCCCTTGAAATGCCAATGGAAAGTACCTATGATCAAGGCATCCAGCAGGTAGTATCAGAGGAAAAACCTTACTCTATTCATACTGAAAATGTTTCTAAGCATGAGGATGTGCACATGGAGCAAAGAAACAACAGCGATGATGATAAGGATAGTATTGAAGCTTGTGAAATTGCTGATGTAATTAGAGGTGCAGATGAACGTGGCAAGCGGATGGACAATGGTGCAACAAAATCTGAGAATAGTGATGGGTGGATGTCATCTGAATTGCTTGAGGAGACTGAGTCAAGAGATTCTATCTTCAAGGTTTGGGACCTGGAGCTGTCCTTTTCTGATGATGATGGTGACCTTGAACTCATCAAGGATCTGAAGAAACTCCTCAAGGGAAACGCCAAGGACAAGGAAAGCAGTCCAGATGCTGTATATCCTCGTCCACCTTCCGATGATGCAATGAAGCCGTTGAGCCAGATAAGCATGGATGAACTTGTGGCGGGCATGAGTGACTTGTCCATACAGCAAACAAACTGAGTAGCCAGTAGTTTCCTTGGATGGCTCTGTAGTGCAACTTGACACATCCGACGGTAGTCTTATGTTTTGCTCTCATGACAGCATGGGTCACTTGTTTCAGACAGGTTTTAGAACTTCAGATCCGGACCAACGCCTCTGCTGTTTGCTTTTTTATGGCCTCCATGTGTAATTGCTGCTAATAACTTGATGGAAAGATGCTATTAGGAAAGATTATGCACCTTTTTGGTTTACAGTCGTGAGAGTGCAGGTTTGTCTATGTCGTTCATTCTCTCTTTTCTTGGCAATGACAGCTTTGTCGTGAAGTTGCCGGTCACAGGTTAACAGTGCTCCTACTGTAGTAAATACTCCACCACTAGCTACTTTTACTGTCCTGGGAGAATATGATGGTACTGCAGGCCTCTGGAATGCGAATTCTGCCACTGTCATCACCTCTTCTCGCATGTCCACGCTGCTAAACGGATGCGGCCATCATCGTCCCCGCAAGGCTGCAACAAGGTTTTTGAAACTGTTTTGGTTCCGAAAATCGGGCAGCACCGAATTGATCAGTTTTAGTCAAAATTGAAAAAATGGGTACAATAAATTGGAAAAATTGAATAACTTCAAAAAATCAAAATACTGTAGCGGATGCGGCAGCCCTCTTGAAGGATCCGGACTCGCAGTACAGCACTCAACATGGACACTAACCAGTCAATTAGTCACGGCCACCTGGGCCTGCAACCATCGTCGCCATGCAGGCTCAGGTTCACAGTATCGACTCGTCTCCTCCAGGGTTACGCGAACCTTTAACTACACTGACATAAACTACATTTTGATAATTAGCAGGCAATTTGAGAGATCTGTGAACCATCCATTTGTTTATGACAGTATACGAAGAGCTAAACCATTAATCAACCAAACGGCCTCCCTTTTTTCCTGGTAGTTTGCAATTAGCTCTTTGTCTAATGCGACCGTTTTTACCCCCTCTAGCACATATGAAAACTTTTTCGCCTATTGAACAATATTGACGCCTTGCTCACTATGTTTTAAAATTGTCGACTGGTCTTCAAATTTAAAATAACCAGCAACAAATCTAAAACAGAGGGAGAAGATCATTCTAAATCTATCTCTGTCTCTAAATTTTTGATACTTTTAAGTTTTAAATACCATATTTAATCATCTGTTGTATTCCTTTTTTTTTTAACAAATATATAAACAAATTAGTCATACTCAAAACATCTCTTATAATAAAACTAATCACAACAAAATAAATAATATTTTTATATTTTTTTAATAAGACAGAGAGTAAAATATGTCATCTAAAATTAAAAAAAAGTGTCAATAATTTAAAAACAGAGGTAGTACCAGTTATCATCATTGTCAGCATCGACAAACATTTGTTGACCTTATTGTCAGAACTTTCACCTTGTTTTGTGTATATAGTTGGGGCAATAGGTGATTTTTGTGCACCACCAGTGGGAAATATTTTACGTAGTACTCCGTATACATCAGTGTTTATTTCAACATTCTTCTTCCGAAGCGTTCACTTCCGATCGGACGGCGCACGATACAGGAACGAAGGAGAAACCAGGCAGTAACGAACCGAGTCAAAGCGACCAGACCTGGACTCCAAAACCTCGCGGCGCTGTAGCGTCTCCTCGACCTCCGGTGCCGCTGCCGCCGTCTTGTTCGCCGCCGCGCCGCGGCACTAGGGTCGGCGGGATGTCCCGCTTCCGGAGGCCCGCCCTGCTGCTCGCGCTCCCCTTCTTCCTAATCCTGCTGCTGGCGCAGGTAACCTGATCCCCGCGCGAACGCCCATCGATCCGGTGGCTAGATCTGATCATTTTCGCGGGTTCCTGATGGTTTCGGTTCTCACTTCGTCCTTCCTCCTCTCTTCACTGTCCTGCGGCAGGTTCCGTTACAGGAGGCGGCTGAGGCCACGCCGGGGACGCGGGCGCGCAAGATCGGCGGCGAGGGGGCCTCCTCGGTGTTCTCGCTCTTCAACCTCAAGTCCAAGAGCAAGTTCTGGAGCGAGTCCATCATCCGCACTGGTCCGGTTCCTTCGATTCATTCTTCTACTTCGTGTTGCCTTTGGAGTTTCCTGTTTGCTTGCTGCATTCTGACTGTCCTCTATAGCACACTGACGGGTCATTTGGATTTCTTATTTGCAGAATTCGATGACTTGCAAGGCTCTGCATCGCGGGACATCAGCAACAAGGGACTGCTAAACTTCACCAGAGCTGGTGGGTTCTTGTGTCTATCTGCAAATTTCTTTCCCTTTTGGTATATTATACAATGTAGGCCACATTTTAAACATGCCAAAATATAATTTTGGATAAAATTACGCTTTAGTGCATTGTGCTCTGTCAAATCCTCGCACTGATTTCTTGTTTCAAATTTGTAATATTGGCAAACCTAACCTGCCATGTCTATTTTTCTAACATACCGCTGCAGTGACGCATTGGATGTCATACTTCCATAGTATTGTTTCCTCTTTAGAGCTACTTACAATTCTTCACACTAGGTGATGAGTCTTATTCTTCAGTCTTCACCCAATAGTTTTACTGTATAAAACATCAGTCTATTCGGGATGGTGTTTCAAGCGATGATCTTGACTGATTAAATTATGTATTTTCCTTTCATACGGTCAGGAATGATACATGGTCATTGATATTCTAGAAGTTGAAGTGGGATTATATTAGGAAGTAGAAATCGTAGCTCTACTAAACTTCTTTTCTTATATCAAGGTAATATTGCAAGCTATATGAGCCTGTCGGAGGTTGATTCAATATATATCTCCGTCCCTGTGAACTTCATCTTTATTGGATTTGATGGAAAAGGAGGACACGGTAAATTATCTATTTGGAGTCATGTAAGTTTACATTGGTTTGCTGATACTATCTATTAACAATTTCTTTTTTGTTTGTTTAGAGTTTAGATTGCAATCTGAAGAACTGGAGCGCTGGTTTACAAAAATAGATCACATATTTGAGCACACAAGAATCCCTCCAGTTGGCGAAGTTCTTACTCCATTCTATAAGACTAGTGTTAAGAAACTTGGGCAATATGATCTTCCTTTAGTGAGCCGTGTGAACAACAAGTAATGAACATCTATATTTATGGTCCAAATTAGAGTTGACTACTTTATTTATTTTCTGTTCTTAAGCCATTGTATTCTTCCATTAGGAATGAATTTCCACTGTTTCATTCTATTTCTTATGATGCAGCTTTTCTGTACATGCAATACACATGGGAGAAGATGTCTTATCTGTTTTAGAAAATGCTATAAAAGTTCTATCCCGTAGTGAAGATCTAGCCGATTCCAGGTACGATATTCATTTCTAGTCCGCTTGTCCACCTATTTAGTTAACTTCACATCTACAGTATCACATAAAAGATGTTAGTCAAACATAGTGCATGCTACAAAAGTAGCACACAATGAAGCTCATGGAGAGCATCTCTGCAGTGGCCTTTGTAATAAGTTCTCTTATGCTACTTTGCATTTGCGAGAACTTCGACTACCATTGACAATAAACATCCATTTTTCCTTCTGTATGTGGTACAGAGAAAATGAGGAGGGATTTTTACAAGTGGATAGTGCTGCAGTGGAGCATATATTTTCTTCTCTTGTTGATCACCTTCAGATACAAGAAGCTTACAACATATTCGTTCTTAACCCCAAGCCTATTGGCAAGAGTGTTAAATATGGCTATCGGTAAGTCTTTGGGCACCTCCTTACAATGAGTCATGTTCGATGTAATATGACTCTGCAACAAAGATGCTTATTTTTATATTTAGCATGACACAAGAAGGCGGTCAGTTTCCTGTAACTTTGATTGTATTATTAAGATGAATCATCTTTATTGTGCTGCAACTCATTCCAAATGTATTTGGGACTAATTACGTTGTCTGTAGTTTAAATGTAATGTTCATGCCATTTGTTTTGCTCAAAACACTTGTAAAGAATCTGTCTAATATCTGAATTGTGAATTAAGGAAAGACTATTTTTTTTTCTTTTTGCAAAGAGTGGCTGTCTATAGATGGCCGTTACATATGAAAGTAATCATTGTAACTAATTTGTCTCATATGTTTGTTAATAAACACCATCATTTTAGTTTATCTATTAGGTTACTATCGTTTGCATTTGAGAAAATTGATCTAGGAAATTCTGCATGAAATCTTAGGATATAATACCTCAACTTTGATTTGAAGACATATTGTTTAAAATGAACAATCGGTGTGAAGAGAGGTAGAGGTAGACCAAACTTGACTTGAGAAGAGTCTGTGAAGAGAGATCTGAAAGATTGGGATATCGCCAAGGAGTTAGCCTTGGGTAGGAGTTCGTGGAGGCTAGCAATTCACGTGCCTGAATCTTGATTGCTGGTTGTTGCTCTTATTTAGTTGTCTCTCGGGGTTTCATCTCTAGCCTACCCCAACTTGCTTGGGACTAAAGGCTTTGTTGTTATTGTTGTAATGGATATTTAAGCCTTTTTTTCTTTTAGTTCTAAATCATTTTCATAACAACAACAACAACAAAGCCTTTAGTCCCAAGCAAGTTGGGGTAGGCTAGAGATGAAACCCCGAGAGACGACTAAAAAGGAGCAACAACTGGCAATCAAGGTTCAGATTGTTGTATCTAATGTTGACCTAAGATGCCTCCCAATCAGGCAAATTTGCAATCACATTACTTGTTACTTCTTTGTTTTGGCATATTAACTTCCAAAACAGACTGGTAGTACAGTTAGAGTGACCATGGTAGCTGCATGAAAAGTTGTTATAATAAACTTTGATAGTATCTTATTTATTTATTAGCACATTGTTATAGGACATAAGTGTTTCTTATATCTTTTTTGGTTTCTGTTTCTCTATTCATTTTCTTATGTTATGTGCCATCTCTTTTCATAGGAAAGGCTTCTCTGAGTCTGAGATCAACTTGCTCAGGGAGGTAAGCTGGCATTTTTAATCAGACTTCCTGTTGCGGTTTGTCATCCTTTATCAGACTTGCATAACATTGCACGTTATGCAATATTTCTATGGGATCCTTGGTGCTCTTAGTTCTTACACATGCTTGAGTGCTTGATTGTTTCTACTTATGTGACACCTTTATATTTTTCACTATGCGTGTCCAAGGAACACCATTTCATTCTTTTATATGGAGCTACTGCACAAACTCATGTTCATTTTTCTGATTTCTCAGTTAGCCTTGGGATATGACTAACTTTTTATAGTGAATAAAGCTGTAACACTATGCTTGATTGGTTTTCAGAATAAGACACTGCAAGCCAGGATATTCCAATCTAAAAGCGACAACAAGTTTTTTCTAGGTAAATACTGTCTTCTGTTATTTATATTCTGATTTCTCAATTTCTATGGAACCTTTGGTGGCGAAAGCATGACCAAAACTATCGGTTTCCGTTACCATTTTTTAATTCACTGTGTATCTATTGCTGTTACTTATGCTTTCCTTTTATTCTTTTAATTTTGTTCTGTTTCATTCCAAGCCTACACCAACTTGATTGGGACTAAGTGCTTTGTTGTTGTTGTTGTGAAACCTATCGACATAACTGCCATATTCACTCACATACAATCATTTTTGTATGTTATAAAAATTAGTTAGCCACTAAGGATCCTCTTTGATAATGAATGTTATAAAAAATTTTGGATTCCAGGCATTGGTTAATGATGTTGCTGCTTAGGTAATTCTATGATTACTTTTGGATTAAATGTAGGAAAAGGCTGCGTACAAAATACCCAAAGTGGTCGGACCCTTCCGTAGACTGTACGCAAGCGGGAGCTGCATGCGTTAGGTTTCCCTTTTTTAACTTTGGATTACATTTGAACTGGATTAAATGCAAACTGGCCTCTAGCTTAGTTGATTGGTTGGCTCTAGTAGCACTCCTCAGTTCCTAGGTTCAACCCCTGATGGGAGCGAATTTTAGGCTGGGGTGAAAATGTCCCCTCGTCTGTCCCACTCCAAAGCATATATATTAGGCCTGGCCCAGGCCATTGGTCTCACGCGGGTCACAAACCGCTGTGAAAGGGTGGGGCAGGTGTTTGGGTGTTTTTCTGAACCTGCGTGAGAAGGTCCACACAGGTCAAGTGAATTGGATTAAGTCAAATGTTGTACAGCATGGCTCTACTTGCGAACATCATGTTTCATCTAGTCAAATGTTACGTGTTGAATATTCCATGAATACAGCAATCTGACAAATTTTTCTCCATCCTGTTCCCATTATACTTGTATCTCTGCATCATGCAGATATTGAAAAGGGAGCGAATCGAAGGCCCTTATATGAAAGTCATCCATTATCATCATTTTCATGGACCACTACTGACGGTGTGGATATGGTATGTTTATTGGTTTAGTCTATTCAACTGAACCATTGAACTTAGTTGTCATTGCTTTTCATGACATGTTGACTTCTTGACCCATAGCTTGTTACTTGTAAACTTGACTGTTAGACATTGGTTGATATCAATTGACAATTGTGGGGTTTTGAAGCAGTTGCATAAAGATTATCTTCTGCATTGAGTCCCTTGAGGCCTTGACAATTACGGTTAACTGAAAACTTAACTTAATTCTGAACTTCTCTTATACAGGGGGATTGGTCAAAGAAATGCAAGGAAGCATTAAGTAAGTTTGAGATGCTTAAGGAAGGGAAGAGTAAAGTTGAAATTGTTTATGAAAAAGCTGTTCAGGTGGCATACATACATTTTTTTAACTAAGCGGCATGCATATATTGGTACATTAAATTAAAGTTGCTCCCTATATGTGTCTAACAATTCATATTTGTAACAGATATTACATGGCACAAAGGATGAGCTGCATGACATTTTAGGAAGTGCACTAAAATCTAGTGATTTAAAAGGTCTCCATGCGCAATGCCTTACAGACATATGGATTGGCAGAGACAGGTCTTCTTTCATTTTAGCTAGTGCTTTTCTGAATTGAGATTAGAGTATCTCCTTTTTTCTAATCAAGCTTTATTTTCAGGTTTGCTTTTATTGATCTGGGTGCAGGGCCATTTTCCTGGGGCCCTTCTGTTGGTGGTGATGGTGTGCGTACAGAACTTAGTCTACCAAATGTTGCAAAGAGTTTTGGAGGTTACCATTTCCTATCAAGCTTTTCGCTATTATATGTTGTCATACCGTGAGAACTGATGGAGTTCTTATGTATATTGTTCTTTGTCGGTTTTTGATCTATTAAAGATCACCATTTTTTTCGGGTAGCAACTAGCATTTTTACAGTGCAACTCTATTAGTCATCTGTACTTTTCGTCTTGCCTCATGGTTAATCTTCGATCTCTGTTTATGTTATAGATCTTCTCTCTTTATCAGTACTTAGTAGGTCATTATTTAGGCAACTTTCAGGTTCATGCGTCCACCTATTAGATAATTAGCTGCTTAATGTGACCTGACAGGGTTCGAAGAGCTTGTAGATTGCAAAATAGATAAATATACGAATCCTAATAAGTGGAGTTACTAAAATGTTGTAGCATGAGTCGTGACGTGGTTTCAGTTTTTTCGTTTTAGCACTTGTATCTTTTTAGCAGAACATGTTTCTTATCCATATATAATATTGTTGTGTTATTCTCTATTCTTTTAATGACAACTATCTACATATGCTCTACGTGGCGCAAAATGGTTACATTGGTCATTCATTTCAATGTTGTAAAGTTGTGATTTAAAAAAAACGTTGTAAAGTTGTAATGAAATTGTTAACATGTTTACTCATTATTCCGTAAGTCTTGTAACTAGCGATTCTTTTTGTAAGAAGCTAGTAGAAACCTTCTGAGTTTGTTTGTGCATCGTGATATATTGAGATGATCGTTGTTAACTGTATGCAGAAGTCACAGAAGAAGAAGCAGAAGAAAAATTGCAAGACACAACCAGAGAGAGATTTTCATCTTTTGGGGAGGTATACTCCTTTTTTTCAGAAGCACATGTATTTTTGAGTGAGATCTTTGGGAGAAGCGAAAGGGTGCAGAAACTTTGGGAAATTAGTGTTTTCTGATTTTCCTTTTCTTATTTCTATGCGATGTGATATTTGATATGTGCACTTGCTGATTTGGTGGTACATTGATGTCTAGTCCAGTAATTCATTGCAAGTATCACATTACTGGCCATGATATCCGATGACAGTGGAAATAAAGGAACTGCAGTTAGCAAATAGTAATTAGTCAACAACTTTTTGTATTTTCTGACAATAGTCTCATCCTTGACCTCCTCCTTGCTCCTAATACTTTGAGCTAGCAATTGATGTCTAGAAATCAACTCTTCTTTTAGGATTACCATGCTGTGGATATCCTATTGGCGGAGATTGATGTGTATGAACTTTTTGCTTTCAAGCATTGTGTTGGAAGAAGAGTACAGCTTGCCCTTTGCAAAGGTATGGTGATCATAGCATCGTATATTCTTTGGAACTATACATATTGGTATGGCTGTATACTTGTATTTGATATTCTGAATTATGCATTAAGCTTTTGTTTGATATTTATATTTATTCCTTTCTTCATTGGTATGAGTCATGGAACCAAAATGCCTCGAATTAAATATCTAACTGTGCACACTAAGCTTCTAAATATTGTTATAACCAACTGATGCATAATATGAAGGCTATATAATTTTAGAAATATTGCTTATTCTGATGGATATATAATCCACTAGATTGAGGTTGCCATGGGACATGTATAGGAAATCTACACAGATTGAAAATTAGAAGTAAAAATCACCTTTCATGTTGATGGAGGTATATAAAGTGCATGAAAATCTTAGTATATTCTATTAATCCTATTTCACGCTCCCTTGTTCCTTTTATACTGAATAGAGAATATTGCATTTCTGTTTTTATCTGATTTAACCATGTTTTTCAGTAAATTTTCAAAAATCAAGTTATGAGTGTTGTTTTTCTTTGGATAAAGCTCAATTTACTCCCCTCAAGTAT
>BCLF01000020.1:1635484-1657524 GCA_001602275.1 Zoysia japonica | reverse complement strand
TATTAGAAAAATACATCTTGATTTTTTTACCTTTTTTTGCATATAGTTTTATATCTCAAAGCTCAATTTACTATTAAATGTCTTTCCCTATAAAAATACTGATAAAAAATTATAATTATTTTTCTAATATATGTTATGATGTGTTTTATCATCTCGTAAAGTTTCATCTTAAGATTATGCTTTTGTAGGGAGAATTAAAAAAGACAAATTTCATGAGGGGGTAAATTGATCCAAAATCATGTTTTGACGGGGTAAAATGAACCAAAACATAGTTCAGGGGGTTATTTGGACTTTGGCTATACTTGAGGGGAGTAAATTGGACTTTATCCTTTTTCTTATGATGATAGCGATGATAGTAACATTCAGGATTGTTTTTTATATGCTTAATTATTTTCTTATCTGATATAAATACAGACCACTAATACAAACTTCATTTTTGGCGAGGAACAGAACTTGATGAGAGGATGCGTGACCTGAAAAATGAACTGGAAGGCTACCATACTGGAAATTCAGATGAAATTAACAAGAAGAAAGCTCTTGATGCACTGAAGAGGATGGAAAACTGGAACTTATTTAGAGATACTTCAGAGGTTAGCTTGTCCATATGCAACTTTGTAATTTCAGTTTATGCATTGAATATTCTCTTGGAAGCTGGTGCACAGGGGAAAAAAATTCACCAGTTGATGTGTAGGTATTAATTGAACAGAGAATAAACTACTTTCATTCTATTAATGTCAGGATCATCATAGTTACACAGTGGCTCATGACTCGTTTCTTGCGCAACTTGGGTCAGTATTATGGGGTTCCATGAGGCATGTAATTGCACCTTCTGTCTCTCATAGAGCACATCATTATTATGAGAAGTTGTCATTTCAGTTGTACTTTGTAACTCAAGAGGTAAGTTTCATATTGTTTGTTTTGGGCATTCAATAAAAATCTATAAACTTATATTTCACACATTTATTTTTAATTACGTTTTTCTTTGACAGAAAGTCGGGAACATAAAGCAGTTGCCTGTTAACGTAAAATCCGTCACAGAGAGCCTGAGCTCTGTGTTATTACGAAATCAGAAGTTAATGTTTACCCAACACATGTATGCATTCTTCATTTTCTTGATCTTAATCTGATGTCATTTGTGAATCAACTGGAGCATGTAAATTTGAACTTTGATATTTGCAAAGTAGGTTTTCTGACATGAATTTGGGACAAATATTTTGGGAAATGGTCGCATTTGAATTTTGAATTCTTGTACAGTAGGGTTTGTGACTTGAAGTTGGGAAAAGCTATTGATTTATGACCTATTTTGATACATAAGGTTTATCTTTGTTTTCTGTGCTTTTGATGACTGTCTTGACACCCTGTGAATTATCTTCTATAAAATTTATAAAGATAAATACTAGATGGATGTATAGAGTTAATCTCACTGCAGTTTTGAGATGTCTAAATTATGTACATGTCCACAAATAGGCTATCATTGTCAGAGGATCCATCATTGATGATGGCATTTTCGATGGCACGTCGTGCAGCTGCAGTCCCACTTCTCTTAGTCAATGGTACCTATAAGTCAACAGTTCGTACATACCTTGATTCTGCTGTTCTCCAACATCAGCTGCAGAGGCTAAATGAGCATAATTCACTCAAAGGTATATTATGTTATTCTTCTTTATAAGCCTTTTATGATCTAGAGATTGAAGGCTGCAGTTCCGAGTATTTTCATTCAGCAAGTCAAGTACTTGTGATCTCAGAAGGGTGTATTCATATATTCTTCTTTGTAGCAGTGCATGAATATGTGATAGTTGTACGTGGTTGGGCACCTTTTTCCTAGGAAGCTTGCAGTGTAATGTCTGTATTTTCCAGCCTAATCTCTAAATATGGGCTAGTCTTGCTGTTCGTGCATAGGCTTGTGAATTGGAAAAGACCAGGAAGGTCACTTGGTTCTCTTGAATTGTTGAGATTAAAAAGGCTATAACCAAAGAGGTTGGCTCTTGAAAACACATAATTGTATCTGCCTGCATGTATAAACTTAGCAAAAATTTCTTCTTCCTGGTGCAGAATATAGGGATCTAACCTCCAACTTTCCTGTTGGTGTGATAGTGGCCATACATCTTATTGGGATTCTGCTGTCTCAGAAATATCTGAAAGGATGCTGAAGTTATAAAAAGTGTCATGTGGATTCTTTATATATATTTTAAAAAGGAATAATTGTTTTTTCACCATTGCAATTGTTCCCAGTCTATTTGCCTATTTTTGTGGGGAAGCCTTTACTAAATGTTTACAGCGCATTTGTATTAATCAGCAATTACTTTTGAAGCCACTGTCATGTGGCATGAGAATATTGCTAAACTTCATTTCATTTTCTATGCAGGGGGACATTCAAACCACAGGTCAACATTGGAGGTCCCAATATTCTGGTTCGTACATAATGAACCTCTATTACTGGACAAACATTACCAAGCAAGGGCTCTCTCGAACATGGTTATAGTAGTTCAGTCAGATGATGATGCTTGGGAAAGCCACTTACAATGCAATGGGAAGCCCATCTTATGGGATTTGAGGTAAGATTACTGGAAGCCCATCTTATGGGATCCTAGCCTAGCCTTAGCCTCTTCTATGTACTGCCGCATCGTAGTAGTCGTTCTTTGTCAAAATGACAAATGACAGATTTAATAAATTAAGAGTTGACTTCGTTTGAGATGGACAAGAACATTTAACTGCCATAATTCTCGTTGCCAACCTGAACTGTGACTACAGTTGATATGTACTTGGTTTGATGGTAAGATACTTTAACATGCTATGGGGTTAGGGGCATTGCAAACTAGGTAAATAACATTTTACATCGATGTGCTCCCTCTGTTCTAAAATTTTTGTTGCTGGTTAGTAATTTGAACTAACCACCAACAACAATTTTAGAACGGAGGGATATATTTTTAAAATTTGAGAACCACTGTCAAGCATGTGCGTTCCAAAAATTAAAATATAACTGATACATCACCATAATACTTAAATCAAGCATAGCCAATACTCTAGGCAGGCTAAGCACTGGACCTGCAGTGAAAATGTTGTCTTTGATAACCTTGTTTGTAATGAACTGTGCTGCAAGCTTTAACAGATTATATTTCACCGTACATACAAATGCTAGGCTTAGGCCACTCTGATCGTAGCTCAAGCTTTAATTTTTCAGCAACCCGCTCATGACTTCATTAGGGAAATGGCTATAAATCATGTTGCATATTATCATATATGCCTTACACAGACTTAAAGTACCATGTTAAATTCATCTACAATATCAGAATGAAAATAAAAACATAGGTTATACAGTTAGCACATGATGAACAGGGCGGGATTGATTTGATTGGTACTGTTAGCACATGATGAGCACGGCCAGATTGATCCTTATCTATTGTATTTCCCTAATTCCTTATATCTAGGCTGAATAACTGCTGAACATAGCATGCAAATTACATATATGGCAGGAGAAGAAATCAAGTCTACTTTATTGTGACTAAATTTGGATTAGCAATATTAAAGTCTGTCCTAGCAAGAAACTTTAGTGACTTCTGATATTGCTTTTTATGAAATGTTAATGCAACATAATTTGTTGGTAAACAGGAAACCAATTCAAGCTGCCATTGCTGCGACTGCTGAGTATATATCTGGTCTACTTCCTTCACATTTGGTTTACAGCCATGCTCATGAAACTGCAATTGAGGTTTGCTATTACCTTACATATATCTGCTGCAATGCCTGTGAATTCCCAATAACACAACATTTGTATCGTTAATTGCTCCTTTTCCTTTTTTTAGCACACCCTTTAGATTTTGTAGACTGTTGCATTTTCTATAGCAGAAGCATGCTTTGGTTCAATGATGTACATTGTGTAGCCATACACAATTCCTACAATTGAATGATGCTCTTGATATGATCCACAAGGCGCAAAAATTTACTACTGTTTCGGATGCTATGGTAATTTGTCTCCAATTAATACATTCCTAGGAATCCTGTGCATTCCTGTGACCCACAAGCGCATTCTTTTTCTGTGATGTATGTAGCAATGATGTTGTAACTTGTCCATTCTTTATTCTTCTTTTCTTGCCAGTAAGATGTGATTGCTTGCAGCTATAGTCTGGTTCTTGAAATTCACAAGCGCATTTCTTTTCTCTTTTCTTTTATGATATGATCTGGTTCTTGAAATGTAAGAGTCCACTCACTCCCCTTTTTGTTTCTTCGTACTTCTAGGACTGGGTCTGGTCTGTTGGTTGTAGTCCCTTGTCCATTACTTCTCAAGGCTGGCAACTTTCAGAATTTCAGCAAGATGTGATAGCTCGTAACTATGTTATTTCTTCAGTGGAGGAATCCATACAAGTGGTCAATTCAGCCATTCAGAGATTGGTGACAGAGCGGACTAGTATCCTTATAATGGGCTATTTGTTTGTCCTTATTCAAATGCAGTGTTTTGGCTTTGTGAATAACCTTATTTCGTGATTCATCAATTAGTCATTCCCTTTTCTTTGTATTATATGATGAGCGGTGCTCTATACAAATGATTTGAGCTGGCCAGTATGGATTTATATAATAGCTTCAGCAAGATCAAATGAATTGTTCTCCCCCTTTTCAAAAATCATGTCTGTTCAGTTTCTAAAATTTACCCATTGATTATATCAGTATAACATACTCCTATCATTTAGTAGAGGTATGAGTAGTCGTCATTAATTTTTCCTGATACTTATGTCTCCTTGGTACATGTACATGCAATTAGGACATTTTGAAATGATGAGAGGCAAGTGAAAAGCAATTTTTGTTTCAATTTTTTTTAACATTTTAGTCTTCAGAATCTGTGACTAATAAACTGCTGCAGAATTCTTGCATTTAACACAGCTTGTCCTTTTTTTCTGCGCAGAAGCTGAGAAATGGGCTGGGCAAACAATGTCCTAATTTCAAATAGTAGGAAGGAAAGTTCTGCCTAGGGTCCTAAATAATTACTATGTGTTGCCGTGCCTTAGCTTCTTTGCATAAATATTTTAGTGTGCTTAACGTATCAACCAATTGGTGGATTAACTGTTAAGGCACTCAGTTCGTGTGGTGGAAGTTTTTAGTTTGAACCACCATCGGACTAAGCCACCTGGAGCATAATTACATCTTTGGAAACAAGAGGTTTTCCTTAAAAAGAAAAACTCCTTAGCGATGTTAGTGTGTCTGCATTTTTCGCTCTCAAGAAGTGTTTCTTTGAAGGACCTTAATAATTGATAGCTGAAAAGGGCTTCAAACTTTTTAAGGCTCATGAGAGTTTGATGGTGGAAAAGTACAATGCTGTTGTTAGCTTGTGGAGGAGGGTAAGATGCTTTCAGATGTAGTTTTCCCCTCTTGTTTTGGCATACGGGAGCTTATTTTGGTATCTGTTTAGATCTCAGCGATGTCCCAAGGGTTGCGATATGGTGATGCGGTGAAGCTTGCATCGATGCTTGAGGATGCTTCGCATGGGTCAGTAATCCTTGCATTTTCTGCACCAATAAAGTTTGTGAAGTAGCTCTATCTTCTTGGGTTATCATTTGTTGTCAAGAAACTTTGCTTTAGTGAAACATGGAACAAAAAGAACTAAGACTTCTAGCGGTAGATTTCCTATTGTATGGACGAATACAAGTTATTTTGTACTCTCCCTGATCTGAAATATGTAATGGTAGCACTCCATTACATATTTCAATTTTTTTATCCTTCAGATCTCAATTTTTTTATTCTAGTGGTAGGTTTCCTATTGTATGGATGAATACAGTTCTCTTTTTTTACCCTTCAGATCTCAATTTTTTGTTCACATTTGATGTTTTGGGTATTAAACTAGAGGTGCGTATGAGGATGTTATTGGCATTGAAGTTAAATTTGAAGAGGGTTTATCATATGAACGTGATAGACTGAAACAGGGTAGTGAAGTTGAGACCTTGTGTGATTAAAAACTGACTGGTCTCTATTGTTTCTGAACACTTTTTGGGATCAGTTTTCTGCTGCACCTCGTATAGCTCAGAAGATTCCATTGTTACATGTTTCTCCTGCATCCCTTTCATGTATAGTTTCAAGTATATTAGATGTGTTTGTGATCAATGGATATTTTGCTACATTTATTTTTGCTGCATATTTGTATATTGTTCTATTTTCATCTCTCCCTGCTCAGCTATCTTAAAAAATTGTATTTTTTCTACGCATTCAATTAATTTACTGCATGCAAGCAGAAACTACGTGCATCAGTCTGTTCTTTTTCTGTTCATATTCTCCTATAAATGTTTATATGTCTGACTAGGACACATGTCCCTAATTTGTTATTTTTATGCTAAGCTGTAATGTTTGCTTCTTTCAGATTTTCCAGTGCTGTAAACTCAACCATTTCAAGTCTACACCCCGTGCAATGCACTCGTGAAAGAAAACTGGATGTGCAGCTAGACTTGACGACTCTTCCTGCTTTTCTGGCGGTGTTTTTATTGCTTTGGTTTCTTCTACGACCAAGGAGGCCAAAGCCTAAGATCAACTAACGAGTGGAATAGGGTTCTTGTGAATACGTGCAACATGAATTATAGTTTATGCTGGAGCATGGCTTGGGAATTCCTAGGTTCAAAGCCGAGGATGAGAGCATGATATGTACGATTGCCTATTTAAATATTCCACAAATTTTGGTCCCTTTCTTGGGAATTCCTGAAGTTTGAAGTTCCCTGATCATATCTCAAACTGCCCAGACTCGCTGAGAACATGAAATCTTTTTATGCAATACTAGTGTATTTACACCAACATCGATGGATAATGATTATCATCTGTTCGAACCAGATGTCAAGCATCTGTACTTGACGTTCCTCCAGCCGAACACTGGCTCTTTGCTGAACTCTTTAGGGCTCCTTTGAAATGTAGGATTTTTATATGAATTGTACAAGGATTTTACAGGAATTCTTTGCCAAACCAGATGTCAAGCATCTGCACTGGACGGTCAGGTTTGGTGTCAGCTGCAGCCATGGAGGTGAGGAAATTTTGGAGTCCCAGGAGAAATCCTGCGGGGCAGTTTGCTGGTGCGGGCAACGATGTTGAACATCGTTTCCCCCCGTTGCCGAGGTGCTATGCTTTCCCTACTCATTGACATCTCCATAGGCAAAATCCTAGATCTAATTTAATCAAACCATGTGATGATGATATTTTTGATGCCATGCCCTTCTTTAAGGCGTCACCTTGGAGCTAGTGGGGCAAAGATGACATTGTTGGTGAAATCGGAGCTTCCTCATGGTTGTAGCTTTTTTCGAGTCACATGATAAGGCCTCTATCTCAGTGATGTTTTGTTTCAATGGATCCCATTTAGAGATTCTTGCTTGAGGAAGTCGGAAGATTGGTTGTGTGCGCGATAAGCTTGGTAACAATGACTCGAGTTATTTAGGTGGAATCTTATTTGTGAATTAGAGAATCATTGATGCAGTGGTGTTGTTGGTCGTGATGAAGTTGGAGCCGCTTTACTGCATGGTGATGAGTTTGGTAACAATGAGATGCGATGGCTTTCATCTTAGTCGGTTTAAGAGCAGGATTCATTTCACTTGGATCAAACAAATTTATTAAATTATTTATGGAAAATTCTATTAGAATAGAAATAAATTTTAATTTATATTTACAATTGTCTTTCACAACTCGATTCAAATCGGTTTCATTCTATAGGTAGAAGGTGTGGTTTTATTTTTTGTCATAAAAGAAGAAAAATAGGCATAGAGTGAGTTTCATTTTTTATCTTAGAAGAATTTCATTCTTATTTTAATAGAATTTTTCATAAATAATTCAATGTATTTGTTTGATAAAGTGTAATGAATCCTGATCAAATCGAACAAACCCTCAAATCGAACAAGCCCTTAGGTTATCCGAGCATATGGTTGGTTTGTTATTGTGGGGGCAATTGGTGCTCTCTATTATTGTTGAAGTGTTGATGGTCCTGTGCAATTTTTTTTAAGATGTTCAGGAAACATGGTTGTCAAAGCTGGTGCTTTTTTTTTCTTTTTATTTAAGTTGTACGGTATGAACTCATTTCCTTTAATATAAAGTATTTTTATTTTTTATATATTAATATATACTGAAACATGTTTCAGATCTTTTAAAAAATAGACAGTGAAAGGAGATATGCTCATCGTTCTATTGCCGCTCGGAGCAATCTGAGGGAGATCTTAAATATTCTTTTATAAACTTGTTTAATAAGTATTTGCTAATTTTTTTTGTCAAAAGCCTTCACATGAATATCTGAATTTTATAAAAAAAATTTGTTTTTTCTATTTCAGTGGACCCATGACGAGGTTCTCCGTCCATCTATATAAAAATCTGAAGTATAGTTTTTAGTTGTCCACGAATTCATTCACACATCTGTACGCTATGAGGGTCTAGCAACAACTTGCTTCGATGGTACGAACAAGTGAAATAAAGCGTGTGAATGCATTGATCTAGTAGTAGCATGGTGCACAGGAGCTACTCTATTTTTAATTTTTTAAATCAATTTTTTTTATCATTTATCTTATTTAAAAAATTTATAAAAATATAAAAATAAATAAGTCAAATTTAAAATATTTTTAATAATAAATTATTTTATAATAAAAATAAATAATATTTTTAAAAAATTTGAATAAGATTAATGATAAAAATAATTTCAAAAAATTAAGTAGTGAGACGAAAAGAGTATTAAGTCATTTTCCATTTTTCTTCCTCCATCTTGAAATCTTACATGGATTTTTATAAATAGCAGCAGGAACAGGGGAGTAGCTCAAAAACCTGTCCCGTTGTATACTCCGTAATTATGTCAGCACGTGGGGCTCGTCGATGTAGCGCCCACGTGGCATCGTATTGTGCCGTCTCTTCCGTCCCATCACCCTCTCCCTTTTCAGCGCGACCTGTGCCGAGTGCCGAAGACATGATGGAGCTGCAGCTGCCCGCCAGCGCTCGCCTATAAACGGAAGCGGCCGACCTGCCCCTCGGCGAGGAGCCGCACTGCCGCACGCAACGTTGCTCCTTCCTGCTGCAGCATGGACCCCACCGCCGCCTCGCCCCGTCGCTGGCCGCCGGAGGCGCTGGCTCTGGCGGCGGCGAGGTGGTGATCGACCTCACCAGCAGCGACTCTGAGACCGAGTCCGACGACCCCGACCGCAGGGGCCATGGGAAGAGGCTTCTGCAGGCGGCGGGTGGAGGCGGTGGTCGCGAGATGAAGAAGCCGAGGATCTCGGCCGCGGCTGTCGGGGTCCCGGAGGGCATCCTCGACCCTCTTCCGCCGCCGCCGCCGATGAGGCTTACCCCGCCGCCGCGGCGGGAGAGAAGCGTGAACGAAGCAGTTCTGGAAGGCCGGCGACTACGACGGCAGGCCGCTCAGGAACGAGGCCGTGCTGCATTCTGGTAATGGTCATCCGCTGGGCCTGCATTGCGCCACTCAAACTTGCATTTGCTTGCACTATGAAAGTTGCTCTAAGTTTCTGTTGTCAGATTTTGGAATGGATCATGTCCGGGTGCATCCAAAATTTCTACACTCGAATGCGACAAGCCATAAGTGGGCCCTCGGCGGTACGTTCTGTCTTGCCATTTCACTTCCAACTGAAGTGCATGCCCAGGCTTGTTTTAGGAGTACAAAAAAAAATGGAGGCATGCCCAAGCCACAATTTTATTCGTCAAAGTAGACATTTTTTTTCCCGAATCTTGTTAAATGATAACTTGTGTCCCGGTTACTGTGACAGCTTTGGCCGAGCTGCTGGACAACTCTCTTAATGAAGTACTAGTTGCTGGAATGTAATTTTGTTCTATCCTAAGGTATTGATCCGAATCTGTTTTGCTTACCGGTTCATGGATCTCTGCAAGGTTGCAAATGGCGCCACATATGTGAGCATCGACATGATGGAAAATAAGAAGGATGGAACTCGGATGCTGCTTGTTCAAGGTTTGAAACTACCCTGCCTGGTTTTGTAACTACAGCCACATGATCTGATTTGAACAAGGTTTCGGATCGGCACGTCCGGTGATTTTTTTTTTTTGAAAAAATGTATTTTTGTTTCAGTTGTACTATATTTCATATCACACCTTTTGTCAATGACTTGTCTTTTAAATAGCAGTTCTGATGAACAAGCTTCACTGAAAATGTAGTGGCAAACTGGCGATGTCGCTCACAGCTAGTTATCATTAAATAACTGATGTTACTTTCATAATAAATTGTTAATAGATGATGGTGGGGGCATGGACCCGGATAAAATGCGGCACTGCATGTCCTTGGGTTATTCTGCAAAGAGTAAACTCAAGAATACCATTGGGCAATGTAAGTTTGGAAGGAGAGATGGGTTTTGGTTGCTTTCAATCTGTATTTTTGGTCTGCTGGTCACGCTTCAGAGATTTGCATATTCTGATCCTTGGCAGATGGAAATGGTTTTAAGACAAGCACGATGAGACTTGGTGCTGATGTCTTGATGTTTTCACGTAGTCCTGGTACTGAAGGAACAAGGTTGTTGTCTTCTGTTACCTACAACGATTTATATTGTCACGAATTAAATTTATAATTTATATGTGATTCTCCCTGCCATACATCGGTTTGGACTAACTGTAGTAAATTATATTTATCTCCGCGTGATTAGTTATATTAATCATGTTATAAATAAAGTTTTTATGACAACTACTATGACTAAGTTTTGTCTCAGAATTCCTTGTGCGATTGTTAGGTTTATTTTTGTTGCAAAGGCTGATACCTTTCGCACATTCCTTTTTTCACAAAAAAAGTCCTACACAAAAATGTTATCTTACACCTTCTTGAGGAGCACCAGTAAAGAGGATATCATTGTTCCTATGGTAAGCTCAGTTTCACTATTGCTTTCTTACCAGAATGATTGTGTTACAATTTTGTTGAGGCAGATTGTTATTGCTACTATAGATTCTTATCCCAGTACTTAAGTATAGATGTTTTTCTCTAATACAAATAGTCCAATGCATAATTCTGACACTACCAATTTGTATTAAGCCAAAAATGAGACCGATGATTGAAACATAATGGGTGGTACTATTCTGCATTGCATGTTGGTGGGATATGTGCACAATATGTAACTCCTAGGTTCTAAATGTAATCCAACAGGTTAAAAGATGTAAGCGGAGTTGTTGCATATTCATGAATATTTGTGGGGATGGACTCTCGAATATTTGGACCATGACCGTTTATAGCATGTCACATATCCCCTTTTTCAAGGTTTATATAGGATATCTATTTCTAGCTATATAACAGATCTTGTTGTCTACCATTCTTCTATATTATATGCTGCATTTTTTTTTATTGATGAAAGTTAGACCATGAGTTAGCACTGATGCAGTGATTCCTTTCATAACTTGCAGATTGATTATAAAGACGAACATGTTTGGAAAAAGAAGGTATGGACAACGTGGGGTGATTGGCATATAAGCTTGGAGACAATAATAGAATGGTCTCCTTATTCCACTGAGGCAGAGCTTCTACAAGAGGTATAGCTTATGTTATTTGATGAATGTTATGGTTTACTGTTTAAGGCTTCACACTGCAGAACTCCTGCCTTTCAGAATAGCTGTCATGATTTCTGCTTTGTACAACAACACCACACAACTCTGAAACAAATGTACAGAACACTGACATCTTAGAGCTGCTAAGTCAAGTATAACCATGATACTATTAGATTGTACGAATTAAAACCAGTAATTTTATCAAACTAAACAGGAATTATCACACATCATCTTCCAATAGGAATATTTTATACATGTTTTTGATGGATGTATGTTACTTTTTTGGTAGTTTGACTCAATAGGGGAACAAGGAACTCGAATCGTTATATACAATCTGTGGGAGGATGAGGAAGGACAGTTGGAGCTTGATTTTGATGCCGACATAAATGTAAGTGCCATCTAGAACTAACAAGGTCATACGGATACAAAAATGCAATTAATAATTTTTTATGGTCAAATGCAGGATATTCAGATTAGAGGTGCTAATAGAGACCAGAAAAGAATCAAGATGGCAAATCAGTTTCCAAACTCCAAGCATTTCTTTACTTATAGGCATTCACTTAGGGTAGGTTTCAGATTTATGGGTGTAGTTATGCCAAAGTCTGTTTTTGAGTTTAGTGAGAACTGCATGTGTCATAATCGATGCAGGGACCCTTGCAGAAGGAAAAATAATTAACACAGTTACTGTAGTTCATGTCTCGGCCCACATTGCAACATGTTAAAGAAGGCAATAGAAAAAAGCTGTTCAAAAGGACAAATTTAACGAACTGAAGTTATTGTCAGGGGCGAAGTTATAGGTAGCTGTCAGTGTCAACTGAAACCGATGATTTTTCTTAAATCCTTCATTAATTACTGTTTCATAACTATTTATAATTGACCTCGTTAAATATTGGTGATGACACCGGCGCCTCACAGCGCTGGCTTTGCCCCTGCTGATTGTTATGGTTTTATAAACACTTTGCTTATTTTTATGCAGAGTTATGCATCGATTTTATATCTTCGGATCCCATGTATCTTCCGAATGATTTTATGTGGAAAAGAGATTCAACACCACAGCATTGTCAATGACATACTCCCTCCATTCACAAATATAAGTCATTCTAGCATTCAAAATTTGTTCCTCAATATATGTCATTCTCACTTCTCAATACACATTTCTCTCTTTTCAATACACTTTCTCTCTTCCCAATAAATCTCTATCTCTATCTCTTTCCTCCTCGTTTTCTGCGTACCATACTTTTTCACTTTTCCTTAATTCCCGTGCCCAGAGCTAGAATGACCTATAAAAATGAACAGAGGGAGTAATGCATAAGAAGCAACAGAAGTATAAGCCAGTTATGATTGATGGATTTCCAAAAGATGAACAAGTAAACATTTTGTCTCAAAATTTTCCTTTTAGTGATCTTGTAACATATTTCCTTCACATTGTGTCCTTTTTTCAGATGGTGGCTGATATGACAATTGGCTTTGTTAAAGATGCCAGACATCATATTGGCATTTAAGGATTTAATGTTTACCACAAAAACCGCCTAATAAAGGTGTTCTATTTATGCACGTATATACTATATATGCTTAAACAAGAAATAATCCTTTCTGTTCTACTTTGCTCCTCAAGAAGGTGTAAGATAACATGCCAATGCTAGATACTTCTTGTTAAAACTAGATACTTGTTTTACCATCTCATTGAGCAAAATATTTGTGGAAAATGATATTTATTATCACTTAGAATTTATGTGTATTTCTTTTAGCCTTTCTGGAGAGTATGGACTCCTGCTGGATGTGCTGGCCGTGGTATCATAGGTGAGAAGTCCTGTTGTGTGTCTCATACTCGCCTTTAGGGTAGATATTTTTGTGCTTCCAAAGACTGTTTTTCGCAGGCCTACTGGTCTTTATTCTAAAAAAAGGAATAATGCAGGCGTACTGGAAATCAACTTTGTGGAACCAGCTCATGATAAGTAGGACTTTGAACGCACAAGTTGTCTTGCAAGACTTGAAGCACGATTAGTGTGAATGCAAAAGAAATACTGGTTTGTTTCATTGTTTGTTGTCGTTTGGAATGCTGATTCCATTTTGTTGCCAGTTGGTTTATTTGCTACTGTGTAAAAAAATAAATATATATTTGTTTGTTCAGGTCTGATAATCACCATCGAATAGGTTATGGTATCAATCATGCTAACGAAAGCTCTGGGACAAGAGGCAGAGGTAGGATTTTTATGACCCTGTTGATATTTTTATGTAGCTGGAATTTCTGGATGGATCGATGTTTATTCACTCATCATGTCCCACCTATCTGACATATTTACATAATTCAAATCATTACACTCCTATAAACTGCATGTGCCATAAGACGGAATTTGTGGTCCGTCCCTTGCTGTACATTTTTTTTAAAAAAAAAACATGGTCTAGTGATTCTTTTTCTCTTGAAAAAAGGACATATTAAAAATTGGTCTAATTGGTGTCTCTGGTACTGAAAAGTTGTTCTTCCATTGAGGAAGTATGTAATCTACGTAAGTACTAAATATGGTAAATCATATGGTTGATGCATTGACTGTTGTATGTTTGAACTTTTTTTTATTTTTATTATTTTGTGACAGATAGTTCACCTTATCATACCATACATAAAGGGCCTTCACCGTGCCAAAGTGTCAGAAAGTCAAAGTATTTGCAAAGACAGAAAGATGCTGACAGATCATATTCTGGTGAAATAAATAAGAACATGAAATCAAGCATGCCATCCCCAGAGATGAGCAATTATGCTGATCCCAAGAGGAACTTATCATCAAGGATAATGTCCAATGAGAGATCTGAGGAATCTGCAAGGACCATAAGATCCAAAATATCAGTATTACATGGTTTGTCACATACTAGTGATGATGATGACAATACTGAGATTGCTGGCACCACATCAAGATTGACTTCTATCCTAAGGACACATAAAAAATATTTTCGTAATGAGAGTACTTGCTTACCTTCAACTTCACCCAGTGGAGTAAAACAAAGTGAAAGGATTGCAACCGCACAACAGTTGAAGGTTATTGCCCTCCTGCTGAAATAATTTTCTCATGGTTTGTTTCGACTTGTATTAAGTTTTCCATTAAGTAAACATGCACCCCAGTCTATGTGTCTATGTGTAGCACATACAAGATTGTAAGAATACCTAGCCTAAGTTTATTTAACCAAGGACCTTATTTGTTTGATTTTGTGTGCTTATACCTTCTTGAATTGGCATTAGGAATGTGATATAATACATCCACTGATTTTAGGATGTAATTTTGTCAACCTTTAGATAATCCAAGGTATAGGTTGTGCTCATAGTTTTACCTTCTACTCCTTTTATCTCAGATTAGTCGAAAAGTTGAAGGGCTTATATATTGAAATTGGATGCCGATTGCTATGAAACAGGATTCTAACTTGAAGTAAGAGTGCCTAAACTCTTCATTTTGGTGTCCTGAGTGGAAAAATACATGGGTGATATTCGTTTGAGAATTGAGCTATAACTCCTGAAAACCTGAACATTTCGGAGGATAATCTGTGAAAACATGAAGCAAGTTCATGTTAATATATTGTACAGTGAAGTAGGACCTTCTAGACCCAATGATACAAGAAGATTCACTCCATTTTTGAATAATGATTTAGTGCCACACTGCCGCATGGTGTGTGATAACTGATGAATAATTGTTTGCAATTGTGATATGTGTTAGTCTGTTCTCAAATGGGAAGGAACTTATTTATCAATCTTTATGATGTCTGCTTTCCAGGTAGCAAGTGTAACAAGTAATGATGATGAACAATCTATTGTTGACAATGAGGCTGTTATCAAGCAGTTGAAAGATGAAAATTCATCACTAAAGGAGAGGTAGATGTTGGAACGAATCGCATGAAATTAGAGTTAGAACATACAACCTTACATTTTTTTTATAACTCTCCTTTTTTGTGTAGTATCTTGATGGTTAAAGAATCATCGTCAAGGGAATTACACATTGAACGTGAGAAGAATATTTCTCTTATTGAGAGAGTAAGCAGTACAAAGATCTCCCCTAAGATCCTTTAGTGCAGCCTTTGGAGCACACTTGTTTACTCAATTCTCATACATTCTGCGCATTGACTGCCCATAACACATAACTTTATATTAAAGGTGTAGTGTTATTGCATCTGAAGCTATTGTTTCCCTGTTATATACCCATTTTTTTTATAGAGGTGCTGAAGGTGCACAAAATTGATGAACTTACAGAAGTGATTTCTGGTAGCCAAATAAATCTAATATCAACAGCCATAGTAATGCACTTTTGCATGTTTTAGGATGCTTCCTTTTTCTCCGTCGATATTTTTATGTGCTCCTTGAACTCGTTTAGTAGTCTGTCACACTTGTATTGGAAGTTTTCAAACTTTTTGTCTTCTTTAACCGATTGGACATTGCTGCTGGTATAATCAATGCTACTATCATACAGGCTCGAAGCTCATGTCGCACTCTTCTCTAATATGTTGTTTCATCTTGTCCTTTTTTTTCAGAATGAAGATTTAAAGAAGCGGCTTGAAACTGCAAAGGAGGAGCAAGAAGCATTGATGGATATCTTTGCTGAAGAAAGAAGACGTCGGGACCAAGGGGAGGTGAATCTAAAGAATAAGCTAAAGGTTAGTATTGAAACTTTTTATAATTAGAGGCTGCTCCATCCACATCTCCTCTGCTTACAATGGCGGTTGCTCTTGTCTCTCCATACCCTTAAATCTGCAGGAGTCCGCCTCCACCATACAGGACCTGCTGGAGCAGCTCACTGCTGCCCGGAACTGTCGCCGACTATGAAGACGGCACACAACTTAGCCGCTGTTGTGTGTAAATGGGCAAGTTCAGAATCCAGATGGTCAGTGCTGGAGCAGCTGTTTGGCAATAAGCGGCCTGCATGATCTGTGTATTATATAGCTAGATGCGCATGTATTTATGCTGTCGTATGTAACATGCCGTACTGCTTATATTGCTAGCCAATGATGGCTGTGGTAACTGTGGTGTAGAGGTGTTCAATTATACTGTTCGTGACTTGTTTACCGGTTGCAATGACTTGTTCTTCTAGCTGCTTATTCAGTTAAAAGGTGTAGAAATATAATTATGCTGCCGTCCCTCTGCTTTGAATTATTAGGGGCAAAATTTCTTATTTCCACGTTTTTTTTTAAATTAAACTAATTTTTGTAAAATTTCTGCGTAATTTGTGGGAAAATCCTGCGTTTCAAAGGAGCTCTAATATAATATTTATGTTAAATTTCTACATTCCAAACCGGGCTTTGTCATTCCATATGAAATATTTTCATCTTTAATCATCATCTGGTATTGTACCAATAATAATAATAATATTTAAAAACGAAAGAGTATGTTGGAAAAGAGTGACCACCAGCACCTCTCTACCTCTCCCAGAGAGTTGTGTGCGGGAAACTGGCTGGAAAGCGAGAGGGAAGACTAGAAGCGAGATCACGGATATTTCACGGCACTCATCTCCTAGACGGAAGCGTGTCGACGTCCGACTTGCCGTCGTGGTCGCCGATGTTGCCACAGCCGAGGTCGCTTGTTCCTGCACGCCTCCTCCTGCCAATAATCTACGGCAGCCTCACCGACCGTGGGGCCCCTTGGAGATCCGGGCCCACAGGCAGGGACGCTTTTCTTTTGTCGCTAGCTTGATTGCGACGGTCTAAAATGGGCGCAGGGATCGTCTGCCGCTCGGCACTGTGGCTGCCGTGTGGGCTCCACCCTTCCTAGGCCCGCACGGCAGTGGCGTTCTGCCCTTTGCCGAGCGGTAGAGGAATTATGGGGTGGTTCTATTGGAGACGACGATGCCGTAGCGGCGAAAGGACGACTTTTTTTCCGACTTTGACGGGCACGTACCAGAGTTTTTTGTACGAGACCTCTTCAAAGTCCATAATCACATTGAGATGCACATAAGTTATAGATAATTCATGTTTCAAAATATTGACATGGTTGATTTTAGTATTTTTACCGTCTTCTTAGTAAAAAATTGATAAACATTATATTCTCTTACGATCTATTTTATTATTAAAGATATTTAAACTGTACTTAACACTTACGTATATTTAAATATTTTCTATATGATGAATGTGCTTCAATGAATCTAGCCATACGCTGTGTCTTGATACATTGAATATGCAACTAATTTACTCCATCCATCTTCAAATTTTTACACTCTTGACTTTTAGGTACCATGTCTAACCATTCGTCTTATTTTAAAATTCTATGCAAATGTAAAAAATAAATTAATCATATTTAAAACATCTCTCGTGATAAAATTAATTATACTAAAATAAATGATATTTTTTATAATTTTTAAATAAAATAAAAAGTCAAATATAACATAAAAATTAAAAATATCAAAAATTTTGAAACCGAGGTAGCAGTAGATAGCTAGCATGAAGGTAAAGCGGGATAGCAGTACTTCTTCCATCCCAAATCACTCCTTGTCATTCTAGTTTTTTTTAATTTTTTTAATTTACTTGTCATGTTCACTACCTAATACTCCTACACTTTTCCTTATTCATAATATATTTCTATCTTTCTTCTTTAACTCTCATTTATTCTTGTGCCAAAAATATAAAATGAGAAGCTGGAGAGAGTAGTTGAGATGAATCATCCTATTCCTCTAAAACTTCCCATTATCACTCAAATGAGGGTTTATTTGCAAAACCGCGCCACCTAGAAGCAAAAAAAATATCTAAAGAACTCTATAAAGAGAAAGCAACAGGTAGTGGAGAGTACCAAGCAACCAATCTCCAACACAGACGGGGGGGAGAAAGCAAGGAATCCCCAATGGCTCCTCGCGTCCTCCTCCCTCTCCTCATCCTCTCCCTGGCCGTGGCTGCGGCCGCCGCCGCCTTCGACGCCGAGGACCCCCTGATCCGTCAGGTGGTCGGCGGCGGCGCGGACGACAACGACCTGGAGCTGAACGCGGAGCACCACTTCGCGAGCTTCGTCCGCCGGTTCGGCAAGTCGTACCGCGACGCGGACGAGCACGCCTACCGCTTGTCCGTGTTCAAGGCTAACCTGCGCCGCGCGCGCCGCCACCAGCTGCTGGACCCCTCCGCGGAGCACGGCGTCACCAAGTTCTCCGACCTCACGCCCGCCGAGTTCCGCCGGACATACCTCGGCCTCCGCAAGTCGCGCCGCGCGCTCCTGAGGGAGCTTGGGGACTCGGCGCACGAGGCGCCCGTGCTCCCCACCGACGGCCTCCCCGACGACTTCGACTGGAGGGACCACGGCGCCGTTGGGCCCGTCAAGAACCAGGTCTGTCCAGGCCCTGATCCGCCGATCCGGAGCCGTCTTCTTCGTTTCGTGGTCATTTTACTGCCAAAGTTTCTGTTTTTTATGTTGGTATTGCCATCTATGTGTAGGGTTCATGCGGTTCGTGCTGGTCGTTCAGCGCGTCAGGGGCACTGGAGGGGGCGAACTTCCTCGCCACCGGCAAGCTGGAGGTGCTCTCCGAGCAGCAGATGGTCGACTGCGACCATGAGGTGAGGATGGCAGGCTCTCCTTTCTCTCTCCCCCACCATGCTTTTTTTTTTCTAATTATCATCATCTCTTTTATGTGATTGGTTCTTGGTGCTGCGAGAAAAGGTCGGATTGCTCTGACCTAGTGCCCCTATTTTTGTCAGCTGGTGTAGTGTCTGTTTCCTATATTTTTCTTCTTTTGGTGTGTTGTGACTGGGCACCGGCACACCTGTCTTGGAATCGGAAAGTGGATTTGGATAGGGAATTTGGGAGGCAAAGCTGCATCACAACTTGTAGAAAACTCGGAAAGGAAAATTATCGGATAAATGACTTGAGTCAAATTTAAGTGTTTTGCGGCTTCTGCCATAGCTGTAGCAATCAAAGATGGTGCAGAGAACCTAACTGGCTGGCTTTAGATGGGTTACATAGGGAGAACCAGTGCTTCGATTATGAAATCTCCATGGACTGGATGGCTGGACAGACCTTGCGAACTAAGTCGATTTGGGCTCTCTAGAATTAGTACTGAATTACTTGGGAACTAAATTGTTTTAATAATCTCACAAGTGGATATCTTAAGTTCAGATAGCACCATGGAAGTGAGACTTTCCCAAATGCAACTGAACTGTCTATTGGGATGAACATATGTATAAATTGGATAAAATCTTACTAGCTGGAACCGTTTATATGTCATTTTATTTAATATATCAGTACTCCAGTGTGAAGTTTGTTATTGATTAGAGTTCATGTTGATCATTGCTTCACAATAATAATGAGTCTGTACACGCTCACCCAGCTAAAAGCAATTATTTATACATGTAGAAAATAAGCAAGCATTTGTTTGGCGCAGCAATATTTCTAGTTTTTTTTTTTGGATGTGCCTTTTCTCAATTTCTATTGAAAGTGACAAGTACTTCACTACTTGTAGCGAACAACTACAGACATAAGCTGTCTCATATGTTTATATTTTGGCTATCAGGATTGTTATAGTTGCTCGCTTCATTTTGCATGTACCAGTTCCCTCTGTTGGTTAATTAATGACTCAACTGCTCAACTCATTGCCTGCCCTCGTGTTGTAAATTTGCAGTGTGATCCATCAGAGCCTGATTCCTGTGATTCAGGATGCAATGGTGGTCTGATGACTTCAGCCTTCAGTTACCTTTTGAAATCTGGTGGCCTTGAGAGTGAGAAAGATTATCCTTACACTGGGAGGGATGGTCAGTGCAAATTTGACAAGTCCAAGATTGTTGCTTCCGTTCAGAACTTCAGTGTTGTCTCTGTGGATGAGGATCAAATTGCTGCTAACCTTGTCAAACGTGGGCCACTGGCAAGTAAGTAAAAGAATATTTTACATCAATAAGTCTGATCTGTTTATCTAAATGCACAGAGCAAATTATTACAAACAACGAAATCATTGATGCGCATTTTCTGTTTCATGCAGTTGGCATCAATGCCGCATTCATGCAGACATACATCGGCGGTGTCTCGTGCCCATATATCTGTGGCAGGTCTCTTGACCATGGTGTTCTTCTTGTTGGTTATGGGTCAGCTGGTTTTGCCCCCATCCGCCTGAAGGAGAAGCCCTACTGGATCATCAAGAACTCGTGGGGTGAGAACTGGGGGGAGCACGGGTACTACAAGATTTGCAGGGGCTCCCATGTCCGCAACAAGTGCGGAGTTGACTCCATGGTCTCCACCGTGTCTGCCGTCCATGCCTCGAAGGAGTAGACTCTGATCAAGTAGTCCTCCTGGCCTTACTACTAGTAGAATTAGGCTCCATCTTTTGCCACATATAGGTAGCAAGGATGTGAAGCTGCAGTAGAATGCTTGGGTATAAGTTAATACTTGGCTTGCTACCATGCTACGCGCTATTTGGATGTAGCAAAGACACCTATCTACCTATGCTTTTAATCTGAAGTACTTCCGAATAACTTTGTGCATAGAAAATATGGTGTGTTGTTTACCCCGAAGTGGCGTCTCTCTTATTCTAGTATCTGATTTGATTTCGATCTCTTTTTAACCTATAAAGTCAGGTGACTGCTCTATTGTCAGTTGTATCCAAAGGGATTGGTCCGTGCTGATTGTCGTGAGAATTGGGCCTGTTACAACAATCTGACTCTTTTATGATCCAGAACGAAAACGGCCCACAGTTGCTCAAGCTCCCAAGGCAAAAATCAGGAACGTCTCCGGAAAAATAAATACCTTTGAATTTTCAAAAACACTATAACCACATATTCAGATTTATATGCATGATTAGTAGTACTCAAATAGTCAGATATAGCATGTACATAAATACTTTTCTGTCACTGGCCCAGGCCACCAAGAGCCACAAGTGTCAATTAAGCTGAAATGATGGCGAACTGAATTGCAATAATATAGTAATACGAACGAATAGATAAATTTGGCCTTTCGTTTTCAGCTCTTCAATTTTTGAGAGCATAAGTGGCGCTATATCGACCATACAATGTCACATGACGGCGTTTTGCTTGCTATCAGAGTGTGAAGAGTAATTACATGTGTAGGAATACTTTCCACCGTTCATATTATGGTTTACCAGCCCCCTATTTGGCTAACACAGGATTTTTTACAGAAGTGCATAGGTTTTTCATATAAACTCGTTCATTTTCCTAGGAAAAACACAATGCAGAAAAAAAAATCTCAACCCAACAAAGATCTTAACTTAGTCCGCGAACCATGACAAAACTTGTCTTGGAATCTACTTAAGAGTATTCCCAAAGTAACTTTGAAAACTACTGGTCAAAGAATTCAATGAACGAGTGCGACTAATTTTAAAAGATTGGAAACAATCATATCACAATTATATTGTACTACTACTTCATCGTTATCGTTTAGGAATACTATTCTACATCAGCATTATAACAGCACCAGTAAGTATGGAAAAAACTATTTCAAGTTGCCAATCCCAAGAAAATTACTGACAGTGTGGAATGATCTGAAATAGGGTATTTTTGCTGAAGATATATACAGTATGTAACATGAGCATGTTAATCCGAACTTATCACCGTTCACGGCGTAACAACAGTAAATGCTGAGTGCAATTGCGCGCTGTTGTTCC
>BCLF01000020.1:1612691-1634880 GCA_001602275.1 Zoysia japonica | reverse complement strand
GAAAACGGCCCACAGTTGCTCAAGCTCCCATGGCAAAAATCAGGAACGTCTCCGGAAAAATAAATACCTTTGAATTTTCAAAAACACTATAACCACATATTCAGATTTATATGCATGATGAGTAGTACTCAAATAGTCAGATATAGCATGTACATAAATACTTTTCTGTCACTGGCCCAGGCCACCAAGAGCCACAAGTGTCAATTAAGCTGAAATGATGGCGAACTGAATTGCAATAATATAGTAATACGAACGAATAGATAAATTTGGCCTTTCGTTTTCACCTCTTCAATTTTTGAGAGCATAAGTGGCGCTATATCGACCATACAAATGTCACATGACGGCGTTTTGCTTGCTATCAGAGTGTGAAGAGTAATTACATGTGTAGGAATATTTTCCACCGTTCATATTATCGTTTACCAGCCCCCTATTTGGCTAACACAGGATTTTTTACAGAAGTGCATAGGTTTTTCATATAAACTCGTTCATTTTCAT
This sequence comes from Zoysia japonica, assembly GCA_001602275.1. Taxonomy (NCBI): domain Eukaryota; kingdom Viridiplantae; phylum Streptophyta; class Magnoliopsida; order Poales; family Poaceae; genus Zoysia; species Zoysia japonica. The sequence continues at coordinate 1,634,385 of BCLF01000020.1, read as the reverse complement.
AGGAAAAACACATAATGCAGAAAAAAAATCTCAACCCAACAAAGGTCTTAACTTAGTTCGCGAACCATGACAAAACTTGTCTTGGAATCTACTTAGGAGTATTCCCAAAGTAACTTTGAAAATTACTGGTCAAAGAATTCAATGAATGAGTGCGACTAATTTTAAAAGATTGGAAACAAACATATCACAATTATATTGTACTACTACTTCATCGTTATCGTTTAGGAATACTATTCTACATCAGCATTATAACAGCACCAGTAAGTATGGAAAAAACTATTTCAAGTTGCCAATCCCAAGAAAATTACTGACAGTGTTGAATGATCTGAAATAGGGTATTTTTGCTGAAGATATATACAGTATGTAACATGAGCATGTTAATCCGAACTTATCACCGTTCACGGCGTAACAACAGTAAATGCTGAGTGCAATTGCGCGCTGTTGTTCCATTTACAATTAACTGCTATCTATTCTCTCCGTCCAACAATTTAAATGAACTTGTCTAAAAATATATTCTTGGATGAAGTAATCTAAATCCGGATTTTAGATTCAACACTGTCAGTACAATTTTACATCATTGTTTGGTTTGTTCTTTATTTCGGTAGGTTTACGAGCTCTGCAGGTACTTACTATTTGAAGGACAAGTTTCAGGCATTCACGTGCTATGGGCCTACAAAAGATAAGCGACTCCAAACGACGGATGCTATAATTCAAATGAAACTGAACTGAGTACGCATTATACCAGAATCGATTACCTCTCTTGCATTAATTTTACAAACCAGATGGATCCTTCAGAAGATTTTTTTTTATCTGAAAGGTACTTTAGAAACAAGAAGAAAACTTCCAACTCTTGACGACAGGCTTCCAAGCCGTTGGAACTACACGCCTCCATTGACAGTGACAGTTGAGAAAAACATAGGAGAGCCACGATTCGTATTATTGTCCACATAAGGCCAGTACTGGACCCCACAACTATCTTGTACTTTTATCTATGTCAACTTATACATTGCAAAGCGAGGATAATAAGTTACCGTATTCATCACTGGCAATAATACAATTTGTCTGTTCAAAAAAAAATAATACAATTTGAGGAGCATTACATTGATAAAAGTTGTGATAGTCCTCTTTGAATTGCAGGGCAAATACCTAAATTCTAAAAGTATATTTTTTCTGCGAAATTGAACTTGTTATCATGTAGTTTTTATATAACTTCTGTGAAATTTTTACATTTCAAATAAAGCTTAAAATCACCGCTTTATTTTACAAAAAGGCATAACAGCAGGATCATATTTCCGAACTAGCGGTAACATATCATTAGTCACAGCTGCTTTTAAATGGTTACAGGTGTTCATTCCTGCTGTCTATATCGAGCTAAATATTTTTTTTAGTTAATGAAAAACCCATCATAAGCTAAATCTTTATGTGGTGTTCTCTGTCTGCCTATTATTAATACCGGCCCATATAAGTTCACATCCATCTATATCTCCTTTTTATTTGACGGTAACACATATGGCTCTCTGCCTCCACCGCAGAACAACCTTAGATTATAATAACGTTATCCCTCTCTTTCTCTCTCTACAAACCTGTTCGCTGTATGTATTCCACCTAGTACTGTTTTTTTAGAGAGAGAGAGAGATCGTTAACCTCACAGTAATCTTCCCAAACCTAAGCCAAAGTGGGAGCACCAAAATATTCGCCGCCGCGGCATAGTCGAAGGTGAGTGCAATCGTGGCATGGCTCGCCTTCTTTTATAGATCGAGGAAGAAAAAAAATCGTACTCCATCTTTGATGAGGGAGGCGGCCACCTCTTCGCTCCGCTGCGCCACGCGGCCGCCGCCGGACGTGACGATGACGACGGCTCCGTCGCGTGTGTGCAGGGAGGAAGATGAGCGCGCCGCCGCCAGCCGTGGCGGCGCCGACGACGTCCGCGGCCGCGAAGGGGAAGGAGAAGGTGGACGCGTCGATGCCACCGCCGCCGCCGCCGGCGGCCGCGGCGGCGACCGCGAGCGGGAGGTTCGTGGCGTACCCGGCGCGGGTGGCGGAGCACGCCGACGTGGTGGCGGACGTGGCGCTCTTCCGAACGGCGCTGGAGAAGCTGCACGCCCACATGGGCACCAGGCTCAAGTAAGCCCAGCTCTCCCGACCCGCGCCCTTCGCCGCCGGCGCCGATCCGCCGCCCGCATTTCTATCTTCTTGCCGCGTTTATCGTGCATCCGACGCGTCGGTGCGGCGCGGCGCGGTTACCGTCATTATTCGCGATGCTGTTACCTTTATTAGCGACGAATTCAATGCGCGAAAATCGCGAGATGATAAAGATGTGTAGGGGAGGGCGGGGGAAGAGAAGCTTGAGCAGGGGGCGGCAATGATGACGATGCTAAACGCGATTTTGCAACCTGGGTACCATTGGTTTGACTAATCAACCTTGCCCGTGTTTGTGTCCCCCTTTATCATTTATTATGTGTGGCCCAAATCTGCCAACACGGGTCTGGTTGCTGTTGCTTGATCTTTTGTTGATCGGCTATGTTGGTTGCTTGTTACTACCCTTTTTCCTTTTTTCTTTCTTCTTTATTTGGTGTGAGGCGATTCCTTGATAAAGGCTTTTATTGGATCTAGGTGTTCTTGCTTTGTACTAGGATTCGAGATTGAAGTATGTGCCTTGTCGGTTCGAAAAGTGATACTACTACTCTTTGAAATGCATGGAATGCATTGATCAATCGCCCATGCATTTGAAACACTTTCAACCAAAAGGATTTTGTCCCTGTTTAAACAAGCCCACTCGTTTGCCATCATGTCCGTTATCAGTATTGCCATTCTCTGGTTGAGAAATTATAGCTTTCATAAACTCAAAGGATCCTACTGCTATGTAGATGTTCGTTGAATGGGCAAATGGTATGAAACAGAAGTCTAAATATGGTAATCTGTATATTGGCTTCCTGAAACCGCATTAACTAATCAAGGTGAATAGATATAATACTATATGCTACCAGGAACAGCTTATCAAAGCTCTGCCTGATTCGTCTTGCTCAATGCTGTTAAGCACTAAATTTCCTTCAATGGTGACCAACTTTCCTATCGACAACGTTCGGCTTAGCTTGAGTGATTATTTGAGCCTATGCCTTGCTAACCAACACAAAAACACCATGACAGGCGAAAAAAGTTAAATCTGGATTATATTGAAGTATAGAAAATTGACTGTTATTTTAGTCAAAGATAATGGAATGTTTCACTGCTAATGCATAACTTGTTTTTGAGTTGCATTAAGTATATGAACAAATCTTCCTATTTCATGCTTCATCCAATACTATTTTTTGTAAGGGTGCCAATTATTGGTGGGAAAGATTTGGATCTTCATCAACTCTATAAGGAGGTCACTTCACGAGGTGGCATTGATAAGGCAAGAAGTGAATGGAATACTTTTGATTCTATCTTTTATTTTTCCTTAGCAATATTTTTAGACTTTGACTATTTTATAATAAAGCAGTGAATGGTGAACTTGCCAATCGTTGTAACTATGCATGTGGAAGAGTTGCCCAGGAAGTCTACATGATGATCTATCCACATAATGAATTCTTTGCATCAATAAAAATGGAATAATTAAGCATGGTTTCAGGTTACAAGTGTTAGAGAGATGGATTGTTTTGATTCCCGCCCCAATGGGGACTAGATATAGAGTACAATAGGGAAACCCTAGGAAGAGAAAAGTGTAATAATGACCCTAGACAATTTTACCCTTTACAACAAAAAGGCAAGCTTAATTCATCGCAAAGTAATAAGTTAATGACATGCCTATCCAAGTATTATGCTGTTGTTTCCCATCGCTGGACATTCAAACACAGATTCTTGATAGATGACTGAGTCTTGTTTCATACAGGTGAAGGCCGAGAATAGATGGAGAGAAGTAACTGCGTCATTTGTTTTCCCTGCAACCGCGACGAATGCCTCTTTTATGTTGAAAAAATATTATATGTCACTCTTATACCATTTTGAGCAGTTATATTTCTTTAAAATGCAAGGGTGTCATCAACAAGAAGCAGGTTTAAATGATTTATCTTTCTCATATTATTTGAAGTTGACTGGTGTATTTTTATAATGCGTACCATGTTGTTTCTGCAGATTCCAGATCAATTTCCTCCACTGAAGTAAAAACTGAAGCCCAAGCTTCCCACAAAAGAAAAAGGGCTAGTGCATGTTCTTCAGGTAAGTTCGGGTTAAATTGTTGTATGTAGCTAGTCATGCATCAAACAAGGAGTGTAAAGCTTACCAGTTTGATTAATCTTGAACTATCAGGATTCTATTTCAATATTTCATCTAATTAAATCTTCCAAGTTCTTATTGTTCTTATCTAATGTGAAATCAATATAGTCTCACAAATATCTGTTAAAAATATGCTGATCCCTAAAAATAGCATAGTTAACAAATTGACTTACATACATGGTTTGGTACGCAAGCAAAATTGCTTACATTTATAGCACTAACAGCTTGCTCCATCAACTGTTTCAGATCCAGCTTCGTCCTCAGATAACGTTGATGTGGACGTAATAATTGATAGTAAATTTGAACATGGCTACATAGTAACTGTCATTATGGGATCTAAATCCACTAAAGCAGTGCTTTATAATTGCATTGAAGAACCTGCTCAGCAAACTCCAGTATCACCTCTTGGGAATAATAACATTGATCTGAAGGGTGGACGTCGCCGCCGCCGACGTAGGAAGAAGCTAAGTACAACAGACCCGAGGCATCCCAAACCAAACAGGAGTGGCTATAATTTCTTTTTCCAAGATCAGCATAGGCTGCTTAAGCCGGAATATCCTGGACAGGACAGGCTTATCAGTAAAATGATTGGTGAACGATGGAACAATCTAAGCCCAGAAGAGAAAGCTGTAAGAGTAGACAAAATATTTAGTTTTTGCAATGCTGAATTGACAACTATGTCTCTGCTATATAAGACTTTTGTGACTGGTGTTTTAGGTATATCAAGAAAGAGGTGTACAGGATAAGGAGAGATACCGAACTCAGTTGGCTGCTTATAAAGAAGAACAGAGAACAGGCCAGCCTATCAGCAATGCTGTGCCTATCCAGCAGAGACTTCCTCAGTCAGAAGTAACAATTGATGAAGTGGACACCAAGGTCAGTGAAGGTGATATGATGCTGTCCAACCAAGGGTATAGTAGTAGTGATCAAAGTGATCACTCAGTAGAAAAAACTGTAGAAGATGAAGAGCTCAATACCGACACATCTCCTGAGATGAGCATGGAAACAGCTGATTCTTCTGGACAACCCAACCCTTCTGTCGATGGAGATCGCTTTGAGCTGCGGAGGAGAGAAAACCCTAAGGCTAAAGGGAAACAAAACGCTCCACCTGATGAATGATTGTTATTATATGTTAGCAGTTGGAATATTCGTTGGTTTAACATTTCTTCCTTGGAACTTTAGGGTCTATTGTAGCAAGGTGAAGTTTCCGTTATCCAGGCGTGAGAATGGGTAGATTATCGATGGAAATATCCTCAAACAATATATTCTTTTATTCACAATTTATCTGTGATTACAGGTCGTTGATATACGTAGTAATTGTTGAATACATGTTACATTGCTCCCAGATTTGTCCCATTTGTAGAACTAATAGTCCAACTTTTGCTAAATCTGTTGAAGAATCTGAATTTTGAACAAACAACCTTAAAATCTCAAAAAGGCCAAACATAAATAATCCATTGAACCCCATCCCTTTCATTTGAGGACTAGAATCTAGCTAGCTAGCAGATGATTTCGATACTGATTCGTTCAGAGAAATTTGGTCACGATGAACAAATCCAGAGCACATGCCCTTATGGTCCTGGTATAGAAAACATGATATGCATCATGTTTGTCTACCAAAACAGGCAAAAACACCACTACTACATATGGTCCCGGTACAATAGCATGGTTAGTGATATCAAACATGGCCTGCTGGTTATTTTAATTAACGTCATAAAAGACATCTGGACCTGCAATGTCATTTTTTCTAACAGTACCAGATCTATCGTTTCAATCTATCTCGGTTATGAGATCATGAATAGTCCCATAGCATGAAACTTATTCACAAGAAACAATCGAAAGATTTGAAACCTTTACAACAAACCCTTCAAAACCTTGATTGGCCAGTTTTTATCAACTTATCTGCAGATTCAATTTACTCTTACAACACACCAAATATCAATTAGTTCTGGGCTGCTCATTTCCACCAACCACACTGTAAAAACCGGTGTGCATGCTCATTGCTGATTTAAGCCTTGGCATTCTCCAGATGTTCATTTCCATAAAAAGCCTTTAACACAACATAACGGTAGGTCTGAGCAAGTACGGTGCTTCTACATCTGCCAAGAAAAGCCTTGAATGAAGTGTTGCATGGCAAAATTGACACATTTACTGTACATTCAATCGTTCCTGTTTAGCGCACACATTTGATTAGCATACTTGAATGTTACTTCATTTGGACGACAATTTTTCCTAAGCATCTGAGTAACAAGCTTATCTGCATCTTCCCATTGCTCAGCCTTACACAAACCTTTCAATATAGAATTATAGGAAATTGTGTCAGGTTCGCAAGACATTGTGCTCAATAACTTGAGGGCATCATCCAGACGGCCTTGTTCAGAAAATCCGTTGATAAGAGAATTATATGTGAAAATGTCAGGTGCAATTCCATATTGGGACATTTGTTCAGAAACCTGAATTGCATGATCAACCAATCCTTTGTGACACAGTGAATTGATTAATATGTTGAATGTCACTTCATTTGGGGTGCAGTCCTTTCTGACCATATCAGCAATAAGCTCCCCAGCATCCTCCCATCTCGCAGCGATACACAAACCCTTCAAGGTAGCATTGTAGCTAAAAATATCAGCCTTGCATGGCATTCTTCTAAATAAATCAAAGGCTAGTTCATCTAGTCCTTGTTCAGAAAGTCCATTAATAAGGCTACTGTATGTGACAATATCAGGCGTACACCCATACTTTGGCATTTGCTCAAATACTTCAATTGCATCGTTGACCAGACCATTTTGGCATAGTGAATCAATGAGTATATTAAAAGTCATTTCAATTAAAGGACAGTTTTCCTTAAACATCATAGTCATAAGCTCCTCTGCATCACACCATCGCTCAGTTCTACATAAACACTTCAACACAGCATTGAAACTAATGGTATCAGGTTTGCATAGCATGCAATTTAGTAACCTGAGGCCATCATCAACACGCCCTTGTTCAGAAAAACAGCTGATTATAGCATTGTAATCAACAACATCAAGCATATATCCATATTTCTGCATTTGCTCAAGAACTTCGATTGCGTACTCAGGCAACCCTTTATGGCACAAGGAATTGATCAGCGTACTAAAGGTTGCATCATTTGGTGGGCAATCCTTCCTAACCATCTCAGCTATCAAGTCCCCTACTTCCTCCCATCGTCCAGCAATACATAAACCCTTCAATGCTGCGTTGTAGCAAACGGTGTTGGGCTTGCATAACATGGCGTTCAATAGGACAACTGCATCATCAACACGGCCGTGCTCTGAAAATCCATTTACCAGGGTACTGTAAATGACAACATCAGGAGTGCATCCATACTTTGGCATTTGTTCAAGAAGCTCCACTGCACGGTCAAGCAATCCATTTTGGCAGAAGGCACGAATCTGTGTGGCAAATGTCACCTCATTCGGATGGCAGTTGTTCCTGATCATCTCCGCCATGAGCTCCTCTGCTTCCTCCCACTGCTTAGCACCGCACAAGCCTTTCAGCACGGTGTTGTAGGTGTAGGTGTCAGGCGCCACTGGCATGGATGCGATGAGGCGCATGGCATCAGCAAGGCGGCCGGTGCGGCAGTAACCATCGATGAGGGCGGTGTAGGTGACGACGTTGGCAGCCCCGAAGTCCTTTGCCGCCTCGAGCACACGCTCCGCATCGGCGAGGCGGCCGTCGCGGCAGTACCCAGCGACGAGGGTGTTATGGGAGACGGCGTCTGCCGTTCCCGAAGCCTTTAGCGCCTCGAGCACGCGTTCTGCATCAGCGAACCGGCGGCGGGCACAGAGTTTCTTGATGAGGATATTGCAGGAGATGACAGCCGTTGGCTCCAAAGGTAGCTTGGAGCCGAGGAGTAAACGGAGCGCGCCGTCCAGGTCGTCGAGCTGGACGAGGCGACGAAGCGTCCCATTGGCGGCTCCGGGGCGGGCCGGCGCGCTCGGGTTGACCCAGATGGACCCCGCCCCGCCGCGCCGTTCCGGTGGCGACCTACGGTTTGCCCACCTTGATGCGGCGGCGACAGCGAGGCGATGGCAGTGGGGCTTGGGACGCTTCGGGGACAGCCGCAAAGGGAAACGCCGATGACAGTCGACGGCAGCGGGTGGCGGCGGCGGGGAAGGGGAGGCCATTCTTTCCTTCTCGAGAAGCTTTTGGATACAGTAAAGATTACAGACGCATGTTTGGCTCTTGTTCTTTGAAACATTTTTTTTTCAAATTTGATTAATGTCATTTATTGAAATATGATACTGCCGTGAATGATATATGGATCAGTATAGCATATTTTAAATTTTATAAATTTATAATAACATATCTCAAATTATTTTTTATAGTTACAAAGAAATACGTGTTTTGGAACACCTATAATAATTATCATCAAAATAATTTGCTGTGATTGTTTGTAAGCTCCAACTCAGCCTATCTTCGATGAGGGTTTCATAGCAAGATTTGTGAAGAGATAGAAAGAAAATAAGTTTAATCAAAATATTGTGTGGGTTTACCCGATTATTTGGATTTGAAACCCAGTGACATGAAGTATTGAAAATAGTTGCACCATTTTTCAATCCTGCTTCTCTACCGTGAAAATGAACTGATTATCACGTTGGACTTACCGACTAAGCTGTGAAAACTGGTCAACATAGGTTTGATTGATTTCAAGGAAACTATAAAAGCCACTACATCAAACTGTGAAAACTGTAACAAATGCAAAAATCAAATTTTAGTGTGAAAATCAACTATTTTTTTTGTTTGCCGAGTTTTTAATTTTCAATTTTTTCTAACAAAATTAGTTTAATCCATATTCAAATTTTTGATTTTTTTAGCAATTTCATTAAAATTATGAAAGCTAAATGTTATTTTCTTGATTTTTCGTGATTTTTTAAACCTCCGTGATAACTCTCCATAGAATTGTATAGGCTCCGGCTATAGCTCACTATTTGGGCTGACCCAGTGTAATCTGTCAATCACGATTCGATGGCACGACTGATAGACCCCTGCATCCTATAGTTTATATTTGGAGTTAAATTTAATGTAATTAAACATATTTATGTTCAAAATTTATCAAATTTTAGCAAATTTTCGAAAATAAAGAGGGTTTTTTTCTCTTCCAGCCTCTGGGCCGGTTCGGGCCGGCTCGTCATGTCCCGCTTAGAATTAGCTCTGGCCCAGAGCTCCTTTTCCCCCCGTGTTAACTCATTTTTTTCACTCCCTTTTTCTCGACGACCGGCCAGAGCCAGAGCTCCTCGCCGCCGCCCGCGCCTCACTCCCTCCCCGCCCGGTCCCACGCCGCCGCCCCGCCCCGCCCCCGGGGCCGCGCCGACCTTCTCTGCGCCCCACCCTGATCCGCACTGCCACCTCTGTCCCGCGCCCCGATTCGAGGTAAAACAGTCCCCGGTCAGGTAAGGCAGCCGCCCTACCTTGCCCTGTTGGCAGATCCGCGTCTGGTTTCACTAGTTAGCGAATATGACTTCAAGATGGTACATGTTGTTGTGTTGTAATCATCTAGAATTTTAACAGTTATAGTCAAATGTAACACTATAACTGTCAGTGATTTCGATTCTATGATATCCGGTTGTTGATGAACTTTTCAACCATATTCTAAGTAAATAATAATATTCATTCAGAAGAATAAATGCTTGAATATCTATCAATCTTGTCTGACAATGCTGCATTATGTTCTTACATCTTAAGAAGCTCTTTTATGTATATGCTTAGCTTGTTTATCCTTCTGCAAAACTCTATATGTTTTATACCATTCCAAAGGAAACTTATTGGGCATTCACCATTGGTAGGTAGTTTTCTGGTGAAATCATCATGGCACTCTTTTCCGCTTTTAGGAGAGTAAATGTCAGTGATTTGACTTCCAAGGTTTCAGTCTATAACAGTGCAACAGGTGATGACTTTTGCATTTTCATGTTAATCCATTTACTTAAGTTGTATCTGCCTGATGTATATTTGATACCAGAGCTATCTGGAGGGCTAAACTTGATATTTAGGCGATGGGCCACTAAAAAGACTGCTGGTTCAACAAAAAATGGCCGTGACTCCAATCCAAAGTATCTGGGTGTGAAGAAGTTTGGTGGAGAGGTACCACTTCATTTACTACATTTTATTTTACTAAAATGTAAAGCTCTTATTTTCAGCAGATTGCAAAAACAGTTTGTATGACTAGCATCAATAGATATATTGTGCTATTTTTATGTGCAAATTTCATTAATCAAATGGCAATTGGCTTTCTTCATGTGTTCCCTTGGGCACTTTCTGGCACACAGTAACCTATTTACCCACATTACTACGATTCACATGTTTCTTGATGACCAACACCTTTTTTTTGTATAATTTTTATTTTAATATGTTGGGTAAAGTGATCCCATGCTGATTCTCATGTCTGTTGTTATTCTTTTCTCAGAAAGTAGAACCAGGAAATATCATCGTCCGCCAAAGAGGGACCCGCTTCCATCCTGGGAATTACGTAGGCATGGGGAAGGACCATACACTTTTCTGCCTGAAAGAAGGACATGTCCGCTTTGAGCGCAACAAGCTAACAGGAAGAAAATGGGTTCATGTGGACCCTGTAGCTGGTCATCTTTTGCACCCTGTATACGCAGATGGTTCTGCTACCGCAGCTGACACCATGCATTTGCACTAACTGTGCATCAGCATTTCATTTTCTTCCCAACTACTAGTTCAGTTATCATTTTGTAATGTACTATGTGACTCAACTGACTGGTCATCCTATCCTGTTCCAATAAAAACCGGAATTATTTGCATTTTCAGTGCTTATTTTGAATGAGGCTGTGAGCAGTCTGTTCTCCCTGTTCTGTGATCACAGTACATGCAAACATTCTGGCCAGCTGAAATGTATCTTTAATTGGCTACTTGCTTCATCCACATCGTAGATTTTTTCCCCCATTTCTGATAGTAATTGATAAATGAATAGATCGCTTTGTGTGCGTCTCTATTGAATTGGAATTTCCATTCTTCTAATGATTTTCAATGAGCATGGCTTAATCTGTAGCTGAAATGTAGTCCTTGTTGGTAGCTCGTAAAGATGTGCCATTTCCGTTGTGGCTTATCCATTAAGCAGGCACCCATAGTGCAAATACTCATCCTGAATTTGTGATAAGGGAGACCGAGGTGCGACTGATATGTCTAGAGAAACCATGACTTGTTTTATTCCGATGCTGATATGGTTTGAGTAATCGATGCAAGTCATTTACATTTTGTATGGAGAGAAGAAGCTTGGTTGTTCCTGGTGGTTTTCGGAGCAGTCACACTCACGGGCATATCTTAGCTTGTAGTAATGCTTTGCAAAATTATGTTCTGACATGTTGGAACACAGGAAAACGTGTTCCTTTGAGACTTCAAATTTCCTGTGTGAAGCCTATGCTTAAATTGCAGTTTGCATGACTATGCTGAGTATATGTGACTTGCAACTCCTCCACTTGAATGCAAAAAGGGGGCTAAGTTTTGTCAGACTTCTATTTCGGTGGTTCTCTCTTTGGGCCCGTTTGGCTCGCCCCTCTGGAAATGAATCAGTTTCTATGAATCTGATTCCAAGAATTGATTTGCTTGGAATTGAATTGTTTGGAAACTGATTCATTTCCAACATTTTTTGTTTGGCTGTACCTAGAATTAAATTCCTAGAATTCAAATCAAAATCCTGTTTGGAGCTTGCATGCAGAATCATTGCTTCAAAGAACTGGCGCTTGAACTTAGTACACCTGTCACTTTTGAAAAAAAAAAACTGGCACTTGAATTTATTCCAATTTGAAGAAGAACGACAGCATTCTGTACTGCAGTTTCACACCGAAGGATCGACGACAGATGACAGTGTGTCGTATATATACTGCCAGCACAACATGTTTATGTGTATTGATCATGCGTTCCGGGCTGTAATTAACGATCGATGACATACGTTGTCTTCCAGCTTTCGAGCAAAACATTATTGTGCTCCACCCTATCTACCACCACACACAGCTAACACAGCTCCTTTGAAATCTTTGCATCCAGCCATCCATGCATGCACCAGATCGACTGAAAGGCTTAACGGTAATCTGCATGCCAAGCTACGTACAGTTATTCTGCAGTAAGCTGTCGACGGGCTGCGGCTGCTGCTTGGCAGCACCCAACAATCTTGTATCGATCCGGACCTCCACTAAGAAGAAGGGAACCCACCACCATGCCTGCCCACCATACCTCCCCCTCTCCTGACCACCACATACGCACTAGCCATCACCAAGCTTTGAGAAGAAGTATACTGCTAGCTAGTTTCAGGTCTCACTACAGGTCTCTGAGAATGATTGATCCGCGTGCTGTGATTGTCATCTCAGACGACGAGGATGAGCAGCAGCTAGCAGCAGCAGGTCATGGCGAAGAGGCTCGAGGCAGAAGAAGAAGAAGACGACGACGACGACGACGTGGAGGCACCAGACTGGCTCCCCGATGGCTGGATTATGGAGGTCTACCGCACTGACGATGGAACTATCAACAAGGTATTATCTGTAATTTTTTTCTTCAATCATGTACGGAGTAGCAATATTTGGAAGGTGTAAAGTGCGTATATGTGTGTGCGTAGCGCAAGTGCTCAACACACACATGTGCTCAACATATATGTTTCAGAACCATTTGTTTTTCAGATATTTTTATATATATACTTTGTGCTATTTTCAACTTTATTAATTACTTGGTACTACTTAATTGTAGTATTACACTTCTCCTGTGTCGGGGCGCACGTTCACGACGGAGTCACAAGTTTTGAAGTATCTCTTCAGCAAGACAGACGAGCGCATTCTGAAAGCGAAGGACGCTGCCGATGAAAATCCATTTCTGGTGTGTGATGATCCACTTGGGTCTATCTCTAATCTATGATGATGCCTTTTCCCTTATTTTTTTATTAGATACTGTATTAAAATGCACGTTATATTTCCCATGTTACGTACATATGTATTCAGAGGAAACATGAGGGACTTCCAAAGGGTTGGCTGCTCGAGATTAGAGCGGGAGGAAAGAATATGGACAAGATGTACAAGGTAAGATCATATTTAATTAGTTAAAAGAAGTCTCTAGTGTCTTAGTTACTAATGAAAGTAATACGATTGTGGATGAGACTATGGTTGATTGAAGTTCTCTAGGCTTCTACTGGAATATGAAAAAAATCATTAAACAAGGAGAAAGCTTGCACTGTCGTATGTTAGGTACACATGTGTGCTGATGATATCTAAGAATTAGTTCTTATGTCTATATAAATTTATCTGTATTACAAAATCTGATAATTGTCTTCATACAATAATATTGAATTATGTTTAGAATTTGTTATAACAATTACAAGTTGCAGTTAAAGGGATAATTAGTGTTTGTTCATTATTGAAGGTGCCTTGTGTTGCTATCAATAGAAGAAGCAACGCCTTTGGATAGTCATGCATGATGGCTAACTAACTATGCTGTCACTCACATAAACACCACTATACCGATTACATCTTGTTGTATGCATATCTTATGTTAGGAACCTATTACAAAAACTAGCCAGGTTTATTAGATCTTATCAAGGCTAGTACATTGCTAAACATTTTTGTGGTTGATATTTAAGTTCATACACAACCACCCAATATTTGATTGGGCCAAAGCTTGACAACAACCTTAGACACGATACGACAAATAGCATACAAAAGGATAAAATTGTATGGATAACAAAATTAATCATCATACTTACATATATCTATCATCAGAACCTGAAATTTGCTTACCATTCTATGTAAATTAATTAAACATTGTTTATGTACTTTTTACTAGTCTAAATGAAAATTCCGAAATTAAATCGAAAAGAGCAACAAGAATTAGGGGGATCACAATAGTCAACTATGTTTTTCTTTTCCTTGATACCTTTTGGTTCTACTGGTCCTGAAACAATCTATCCAAAAGAAATATAATAATGCATTGAACCTACGGGTAAGGCTTTTCATCCAGTAATACAATTGACTCACTTCAGGACAGTTGACCCTTTGATGCCATTTATGTGTTTATGCTGCAGTTTTTTGTTCAACCTCAAACTGGAGTCCGGCTAAAATCGAAGGAGGACGTACTGCTTTACACAAAGGGGACAAAAATTTCTACATGTGTTACCCATGCGGAATGTGACATAAAGTCCCGGAATAATGTGTGTTCCTTTTAGAGATTCACCTCCTACCTAACTGAAGAAGCATGGCTATATATATATATATATATAATTTTTTTTAAAAAAATAGATTTTGTAGAACTAACCTATTTTTCATGAATGTAGATACTTGCAAATGTGGAGCTTAACCCAGATGAACTGCCGAAGGGATGGGTAAGGGAAGATGTATTTAGGAAGACTAAGAGAGGAGTAGAAAAAATTCCGGTGATTGAAACTAAAGCTTAAATTTTCCACATCAAAAGCATAAGTTATAGTGAACTTGCATTTTCTTACAGTTAATCCACTTTTTGTGCAGTACTATACAGATCCTGTTAGCCATCGTACTTTCCGTACGCTAAAATCTGCAATTCACTATGCTGAAACTGGGGAAATAATTCAACGTTATATGATTAATCAAAGGATAAGTGTCTATGACTTATACTCTTTCGATAAGTCTGCAGATTTGGTAATTTTTCTTGAATTATGTGTATGTTTTCCACTAGGGTTATATTATTAATATTTTATGGTTATTGATACTTTACTCACACAATTAAATAAGTATATAAACATAAAGTTCATTGTGTACAAGACACATAAGAAAGGTGAAAATGTAAGAAGAACAAAATGGATTCTTATATAATGCCACTATGTAGAAGTTTCATTTGACCGCAATGATAAGCTTATATGTAGCCTAATTCTTACCGTAATTGGCAGGTTTTACTACACCCCATTACTACTGCATTTACTGCATACATATTGTTGTGCTTTCGTGTATTCAACATCATTTTTCACAATAGGCAGCAACAGGTTACCCTAGATTATGCTATTGATTGTTGCTTTATTTCGTGGTTTCACTGCCACATAGAAACAGGGCCTCATTATAGTTCTACACCATTTTGTTGTTAATATATTTCATGATTTTCTTTTATTTCTTATTGTATAATATTAGTTACAATAAAATGTACCTAACAATAAATATATTTTACGTTATGCTTTGTTAGCAATTTTCGAGAAATATTTGAGTTTTTTATTAGACGATAATTCTGTTGATATTGTTCATGCCAGCACGAGGCTCTGCGCAAGAGACTAAGCCGACTACTGGTGAATGATGGTCAGCAAACCGGTTTATCACCTACAGTAGATGTATTTTATAATTGCTCTTTGGGAAACTTAAATACATTATGAACAAGGGCATTATTCCCTCAAAAAATTAGAACAAGGTATTCTCACAGTAGAAATCTGGATATTTTAGCCTATATTTGTCAAAATTTAGAAAGTTAAGGATTTGGTGGTCTATGCATGGTAGTTCTTGTTGGAACACTGGTCAGACTACAAATCCAAACATAAGAAGCCATGAAACTATCAGCCCGATCCATTTGGTAGCTAGTTCACTTAACCCATGCAATATTCATATATATAGCCATCTATTTCCCACAAGCATACATACATGCATTTATCGCAAATTAAATGTGACTCCAATCTTTGACCCATTCGAACTATATACACGCATGTTACGGTTTTGGATTTTCCTCGTGAAGATAGTATATTTTCTTGTTAAAATATCAGAATATGAACTTAAATACCATATACTAGACTTATGAGTTATTCCATTCTTTACACAAAGTTTTGCTGTAGACTAATGCTTTGCAAATGCCTTGTCATAGATGAAGATGATGCGTCTCAACTAGCCCACAAAGAGCCTGATGAGGAAACAAGTACAGGAGCAGAAGGCCGCAAAGAAAATAGAAATGATCTCCGACAATAAACTATATCAGGGGAGACTACTGATCATGAAAAGAAAGATGAAGATTAATAGGAGGACTAGTGAAAGAGGTCCTCACAGTCGAACCCTGGCTAATAAAGAAAGCATCAGCTCAAGAGATCACGGAAACTATGCAATACATGCTGTTGCAATCCATTTTCTTCCATTAGTCGTTGCATTCTCTACTGAGAGAAAGTTCAGCTAGGTTGTTTAAAAGATACATACTATTTTTTTCTTGAAAATTCTTTTGCTCAATTTTTTATTCTGTGATGTTGTGGATGAGTTTATTTATACCAGTTAAATAATTGTATGTTGAACAAACAAATTTTATCTATTTGTCTATGAACGATTTACAAGGAAAATGCTTATAGATGCTCTGCTGTTTCTTAATTGTTCCTCCTCCATTTGATATATTACTCGGTATGGAGCCAGTGTTCCAAAATGTATGGTCACATGCTATGGGACGTCATAGTCTGTATATTTAATTACTAATACTCGTCTTAGGGTTCCAGTTAAGAACTCTCCCTCTGTTCTTAAATTGTTATTATTAGAACAACTTTAGTTCAATTTTAAACTAGAACTGTTGCCTTTTCAACAACAATTTAAAACAGATATGGTACACCTGTTTTAGGAATTGCACAAAAAAACCGTACTTTGGCTGACACTTTTAGGTCTCATCAAGTAGTGAAGAATTTAGTCAGATAAGGAAACATACCATTGCTTGCTAATTCCGGTTCACTTCTTATGTCCAAGGAAACATACCATTGTAATTACACATGCAATCCTTATTTATGCCAAGATTATTGAAATGGAGCAAAGCTATTTCGGAGTAAATCGAATGAATATTTACACAGTGAACAAAAAAGAGCTTCATCCTATAAGGTACTATGATAACGATTGACCAGAAATTGCATGAACGATTATTAATACAAAGATGTGAAACAAATAATGCTAAACTGACAGGGTACTTTACATAAGGCAAAACTGCAAATCCTAGCCCCACTTGCGTGCAGAAAAATAACACGCAGCAACTCCCAACCTTGTACTACAAACCGGTCCAACAGACGCTAATCACAGGCAGCATGCAAGGTCACTTGACCTGCCTCAACCGTCCTTTCCAAGGGTGGCCGAATTTGCAATGGCTTCTACAACCGATGGTTCGTTTCCATCTGTTTACTTTCAGTAACAATATCTGCTGAAGCTCCAGTCGTCAGCTGGATAGTTGCAGAATGCTGATCGCTGGTAACTTCTACAGAGTTTACCAAATTGTTGGGCATGGAACTGGATGACTCACTTTCTTCATCTTTATTCAGGAAAAGGCAGACAACAGCACAATCATCAATTTTTGAAGTAGGGAACCGATTATGCCAGGCATGGTGAGCTGATTCGACAAGAAAACGCGCTGCAGATGCCCGAGAAGTGGCTCGACTTACAATACTAACAACTTCATCGTTTGACAGCACGTCCCACACCTAAAATGAGTTAAAGAGAATTTATATAATGTAACACAAAGGTTGAATTGACAATACAAAGTGAAATGATCAAGTACAATACCCCATCTGTAGCCAATACAACAAATTCATCCTTTTCTGTGATGCGATGACAGGAAACATCAGGCCTGGAAATTAGACCGTGATCCTTCAAGCAGAAGTCTCCAAATGCCCTAGCCATTGCTAATCCAGGTGAGTTGTACTTTGGAAGCCAAACACGAGCAACTTCTGGTTCTTCAGGAAGAGCAAATATCCGACCTTTACATTGCCTGATTCGCCGTGCTTCACCTACAAAATTACCATGTCAAAAGAATAGACAAACACTAAAAAAGTAATCTTTGCTGCTTTCCGTGCACTGATGTGCAGAAACTACTTGTATACATGCATATCTCAAAGGAAATAGAGATGGGTAACTAGAAATAATATTCCTGAAATTTCTGCTTCTGTAATTAATTTCAGACATTTTAAATGGTCTCCCAGGTGTAACCATGAGATCCATGACCTTTACTTTCATCATTATATTCATAGAAAATACATCTAAAAATATTTCGTAATGAATTCATTTTTCGGATTTTTCTCAAGTGATAAATCAAAATTATTTTGAAAGATGACATCAGTCAAAGATGGAAGTGTTTGACTGCACGACTTTGACAGTGACAGGTCCTAGGACTGGAGGAGAAGCCTTTATTCACGAACGAATATAAAATAACACTTTTTAACAATGTAATCTAAGTACCATACCAAATGTTCATCACTTCTACAAGAAAAAACAGCTTGACTGGAAAATGATAAAGTTCATTAAATGGCTGTCCATCTCATGTTTTGTTCTTCTTTCATTCTTCGTTATTCATTATTGAAAAAAATCTTGTGGATCTATACAAAATGCATGCACGTGTCTAAGGCCCTGTTTTGCACAGCTTGAACTTGTTAAAGAAGCAGATTATTTGACTAGTTAGTGAAAAGTTGCTGAAAAATAAGCTGCTTTTTAGATCATTCTAAGAAGCTGTTGAAATAATAAGTTGTGAAATAAGTTTGTTGTTTAGCACAGCTTTTGCTAATTTCTGTGTGTGAAACAGGCCCTAAGACACCTAAGCTTTTGGTCGAGGGCCATCGCTCTCTCATCGCCTAGCGCCTTTTTTCTGTAGCTTACTAAAATTGTATGAAGTTTGTCACATCATAATGATAACAGCAAAGAATGGCAGCCCCCACTCCCCCTCCATTACACCTGCCATTCTTCCAAAACAAATCATGAGTTATAAAGGTACTCTGACAATAGTCTATGCTCGTATATATCAATGTTCAAGCTATGGTTTGATCTGTAGCTTACCCCCAACTCGTTTGGGACTAAAAGGCTTTGCTGTTGCTATTGTTTTATTGTTTGATCGGGCTTGACTCATGTCAATGCTGCCTTCCCTAATAAAGGGGCACAAACAAACTCTACTTAAGATAGATGCAAATCTACCTCATTGTCCATAGGCCTGCGAAGTGAAACTAAGATGATACTAGATAGAACCTGGTTGTTGGGCTGTAAGCTTTTTTTTCCCCCCCTCAAACACACAGAAGAGCCGCATATCTTTCTATTAGGGCAGCGCAAAGGTAGACCATCTCCCTTTCTTTCACCTCCTATGAGGTGAAACTACGAATCAATCTGAACCATTGAATTTTGGAAGAAACAAAAAATAATCCATGCGATGTCTCCGGCGAAATTTTCTTCCATGGAGCAATTTCCTTCCCGATGACGACGTTTATTTCCAAAATAGTCACTTACCTAATATACAACACATGCAACTTTCCATAACTTGTTAATTCCCTTCCAATTTAAATATTATAATAATTATTAATTATTTTATTTCCTTCTCGAGATCCGTGAAAATGGACGGCTCACGTTTATTTGGGTGTACCGTAGAATTTGCCTTCTATTAATAGAGGAAGAATTCAGGTACTCCTGCGATAGGTCCATAATATTCCATGTCTTATGGCCACGGGATATCACAAGTTCACAACATGGGAGAGAAAATAGGAGGGTACACGAATATAATGCTGTATACAACATTAGCCCAAAACCAAATAGTTGTATTGCATAAAAACAAAATTGGTAAAAAGTCCATAGATTTGCAGAACGTTTGAATAAATCAGCAAAACTGAAAAGAAGAAAACACAAAACTTACTTGGAATGTTAGGCTTGAGATCAACTGTCAGTTGAATAGCAACAAGCTGATTATTTTCATCTCTGGTGCCCAACACAGCTCTTGAGTCCCCCAAGTTGCCGATTATAAGATTGCGCCCCTGTAATATACAACAAGCAAGAGAGTACAATCAATTTATCAGCATGCAGCTTAAATGCATATTTGATGAAACTAAGACATCTCTAAAAGAAAACTGATCACTAATGCTATCCAGCTGAGTTACCTGCTTGATCATTGCCACTGCTGTTGTTCCACTGAAAAAGCAATCGAGATTTTTATGTAGCTTCAGATCCCTATCCATGATATGGAAGGCCTTCAAGAATGCAGTTCTCAATGCTCGAAGGTTCTCTGGATATTCCCCATTCCGCTCAACTTCACTTGAAATAGCAGTATCTCGTCTGTCTTTGTGTTCTGGTGAACCTACTTCATTGGCATTGTTTCTTATGTTGCTTGTGGATGTCTCCCTATACTCATCCATCCCCAAATCTGCACCTAACTTTACAGGCAGTAGATCTCTTACTCTCTTAGCAACCAAATGGCCATACGGTCCATGACCATCAAAAACACCACAAAAGATGGTATCGTCTCTGGAGCAGAAGTTCTGGCGACATGTAAAAAAGAGTACTTTGTCAAAATCAAACATATACCTTGGCAGAAACAACAGCAGCAGCAGAACATTTTACATGTTACTCCCTCCATCCTTTTTCATAAGGGATTCTAGTAGCCTCCCACCACAAAAATAACAAGAGAGGAAAAAGACTGCTATACCCTTCATGTTATCTATACCCATCCATGCTCCACTTACCAAATTAATTACAGAAATTGTCTTATTCCTACTATCCCTTGTGTTTTGAGACAAAGTTGAACTCTTCAATCCCTTATATAAAGGGACAGAGGGAGTACACAATAATCAATTAATTGGTGCCAAGTATTGAAGGTACCTGCGTGCAATTTGTAAGAGACTACTACGGTTGTCAAATCATGAAAGTCTAATTTAGCGAATTGATGAGAAAACTCATGAAAGGCAAATATAAGTTCGCATGATCTGCAAATGTGTCACAATGAACGTACAGCCAAATTGGTAACCAAAGATTTGGAAAGAAAAGGATAGGGCATCAAGCAGATAAGATCATCCAGCAAGGAGGAGGGAAAAAAAAAAACTAGGAATGGATAAGGATGAGAATCATGTGGAGCCCCTTCAACCTTCAAGAAGTACTAGTATTCCAACTCAATACCAATCATTACGCTTAAACAAGACTACCAAATTGGAACCCTCAACCAGCAACATCCAATGGCACCTCGTGTCAAATACATAAAAGAATTTGAGTCAAAGTTCCATTCTTGCAAGCTTTAAGATGGACTTGGCTCATGTTGCGTAACTCATAAGAACATGCATCGGACGTGCACTGGATAAAACAATTTCTTGAGGATAACATCGAAAATATCACCCTAGTACGGATAAAAAAGAAAATTCTGGATCGGAATAGTAACAGGCAAATTTTAACTCAAGTTTAACTGATCTGCTTAGATCTTCAAAAGATCTAATCAGTAAAGAAACAGTAACAACTAAGTACATCAAGAATTGCAAGAGAAGTACAGACAAGAAAGCAGGGAAGTGATGTTTCTCGCTGTCTTACCTCCCACAAGATCATGGCGTCCTGGTTGACGCCCTTCTTACCCTGCAACGTGTACAGCGATGCGACCGCGCAGGCGCCATTGCCGGCGATCCGGCCGGGGATGGCCCTGAGCTCCGCGGCGAGGCGCCGGGCGTCCGCGGGCGCCGTGGCGGCCACCCCGCGCGGTGGTTCCGGGCTCAGCTGCCCCTGGGGCG
>BCLF01000020.1:1567989-1612369 GCA_001602275.1 Zoysia japonica | reverse complement strand
CGCAGCGGCCATGGCGACGCGCGACGCGACGGCGACGGCGACCAGGCGTTGGTGGAACAGCTGCCGCTCCCCTGCGCCGCTAGGCCGCCGACGGCAGGTGCCCGACCGGCGCCCCGCGGCGGCCACCACCATGCACCCGCGGCTGATCCGCCCCCCGTTCGCCGCAGCCGACTACGTGTCGTTTTTGGCGGAAGCGAGCGAGGGAGGGAGGAGTGAGACAGACAGCACGGCCAGTAGCTGCCTCTGCCGCAGCAGCCGCTGATTAAGCGGGGGCTGCTAAAAATGCTGGATTTTTATATCCGCTCAGCAGTGGAAACGGTCAAGAACACGGACGCCGGCCAGGTCAAGCACCGCAGCCAAGACCCAATCCCACACTGGCTCCGGTGGTTAGGAAACAAGAGGCCGGTGTAATCCCGGGCTTAAAAATGCTGCTCAGGACGAATCAGTTGGTCCATCGCGGAGCGGAGCGGGGGAAATTGGGAGGGCGGCGAGGGTGCTTTTCTGAGGGCGGCCGCTGTCGCCGACCGAATTCGCCTCTCGCTCGCTCTCGGAGAGGGGAAGGGTAAAGCGGTGGCGGGCGAATCTGAGACGCCGAGATGCAGGCAGGGGGTGAGCGGGGATGAAAAGGCGACGCCGGAGCCCGGGAGCAGGTGCTGGACAGAGTGGCGAGAAAGAACAGTGCGCGGGCTTTGCCGGTTCACGCTGGGACAAGGTTAACAAAATGACATTTTCGTTTTAAAAAAATAAAAAATAAGAATTTCGAAAACCGATAAATTGATGGATAAACTGATAAAAATTGAAGGATAAATCGGTGAAGCTGATGGATTTCAAACTTTGAAATATGAAAATCGATAAAACTGAAGAAATCAGTGGATAAATCGGTGAAACTGCTCAATAAATCAGAAAATCTGACTAGTTTTTTATTAAATTTTTTTCAAATTTTAATTTTTTAATTTAAACCAGTTTTTTTATTGATTTTTACTATTTTTGTCAGACTAGTTTTAACGGTTTCGACAAAATAAAAAACCTTGGGCTAGATGCACATCTTCTGCGTTACTATACAAACAGCAGCAGCTCCCACCTGCTGTCAGTCTCTGCTACTCCCGGGCAGTAATTTGACGTTACATTATCCGTAGTTTGATACTGTGTTTCAGCATTAGTTCAGATTTGAACTCAAATCGAAGACAAATTTCATGTTAAAAAAAGATAAACTTCTCGTTTGACAAGATTTGGTCAGGTCTTCAAAACTTCAGTTATCACTAATTTCTTTCTGAGAAACAATCATATTAAAGTCGGAGCAACGGATCGGACCGTGAGCATGAGCATGCATGTGGACGGATCACACCGACGGACCGCCGCGGCCGGGCAGGTGGCAGCACCGCCGCCGCAAGTGTACGCATGCCCGGCGCCGCGGAGGAAGAAGCAGCCGGCGGCGCGTGTACGCGGGCAGGGCTGCGGCGTCGGCGTCGGCGTCGGCGGGGCCCGTTGGAGGCCCTGGGCAGCGATTTTTCGGCCCGCCGGCCGGCTCTCGTAGCCCATCCATGCTCGTGCATCACGTTTCCTGAGGCCGGCCGGCCGGTGGTTCGTCCTCTCGACGTGACGAGCTGGCCCGCCTTGTCGAAGTCGAACCCGTTGCCATCCGTCCAGCTGCTACTTGTAGCCAACGACCGGCGCATGTGGCCAGGTGTGCTCGATCTCCGGCCAGCTGTTGGTACGAGCCCGTGGTCTGGATAGGAAGCGAGGGGATGGCCAGATGTGTGTGTCCGCAGAATTCGGATTGTATGATTATAAAATGTTTGTCGTTTGAATTAAGAGATTTTATATAAATTTTTTAATTTTTAAATTTAAAACATTTATAGTATGAGATTTTATCATTTTAGTTAGGTTGATGTGTATTATATAATATAAAATATTAAATAATAGTTAGATTTATAAAATTTTATAATTTTTTAAAAAAATTCATTTAGATACTATTAATATTCTTTTATCTAGACTCTTAATCTCTAAAGATTCAAACGGCACCAGAATTTATCCGGCCGGATCGATGCCGGATGCCGGGACCACGCTCAGAGGAGTCCGGTCCCCAAGCTAGGACGACACGAACAGAAACGGGAAGATGCTAACGATGCCTGGGGAAGTGTAAGTGGCAACGCCAACGCCAGCTGGACTGAGACCACCGGCCGGCCTCGATCGGCCGTACGTCGCTTCCCCCACCGGCCCCGCGTCGGCTTGCTCCGCCCCGTACACTCGCACATGCGCTCGGCAGGCGGGGGGAGAGAGAGAGAGAGAGAGGCACATGACCGAGATCGACGACGACGACAGCGCCGCGCGCGTGCGTGTACACGCGCGGAACAGCCGGATGTCGCGGCGGCGCCGGGCGGTCGATCGATGCGGCACGCTCGGCGGTGATGGGCGCAGCATGCAGTCCGGCCGGCGGGCATACATCTCCATCTCGCCTCGCTCGCGCTCCATTAAATTACCGCTTTCTTGTGCCTGACCGATCTGCGTTGCGTCATCCGCTTGATTCAGGCGCATGTGCTGCTCATCGATTTACTCCAACTCGTCTCGATCGATTGGATCCAAGCAGGGTGAGATGGAGATCGACCCATCAAATGAAAAAGACGTTCTCACTTCATAGGATAATTTTTTTCTCTTTTTAATATATTTTTACTTTATCTTCTCTTTGTCGTTTTTACTCGGAATCAAAACGACTTGAAGTACATATTAAAAGGCCGCGTGAAGTTCGTGCAGCTTTTTATATCGACGACGAGCCGGTGGACGACGGGGCTGATCCGCAAAACGCCCAATAAGACGATGCGTCGATCGGTGGGGACCGATCCGTGGGTGACCCCGATCGATCATTCGACGAGAGGAAGAACGCAGAAGCCAATCATGCATGTGCTCCTCCATCAGATCACGTACTAGGCGTCACGTGGCTGACTGTGCGCTGGGTCCCTTCCCGATAGGCGCGGCGCTCGATCAAGTGGCTCGGACCGCAGCTAGTACGTTTCTGGCGCCGCTTCGTTCCACGACCACCATACGTGAGCAGGCGCCACGACCCACGAACCAACAAAAACGTGGCTGCTGCTGTCACACACTTTCCGGCCGCAACCTGCTCTGTGATTCCTGCCTGTGAAAGAATATCAAGTATTTCAATCACGACGCGAGAACCTCGTGCGCGAAAAAAAAAAGAAAAGATACTAGGGCCGAGACGGTCCCTTGATCGCTCCACGACGTACGGAATATGTTACTCTGTTACGCGTAGGCCTCTAGGCCACGCAAGCTAGCTAGGCACGTAGCTAGCGTAGCCACATGATTATTTACATAGTACTCCTTCGTGTCGTTTTTAAATTTTTAAAATTGATGTTTAATCATTCATTTTATTAAAAAAATATAAAAATAAACAAATCAAGCTTAAAATACTTTTAATAATAAATCAGTTTACAATAAAATAATTTTTTTAAAAAAACTTTTTTAATGAAACGAATAGTTAAAGAGAGAAGTTTAAAAATATAAAACAACACATATTTTATAACGGAGGGAGTGCTACTATGGTCGTGACTTGATTATCATCAACCGGCCGGAAGGTTTATCGACGTCTACATCGATCATTGTCGCAAATCTTGTCGAGGACCCTAACTTAATTATGATTCGACGTAGACTCAACCAAACACCACACTTGAAGTAGTTTATGTCAGACGTTTGTTTGCGACTCAACGTGCGCATAATGAAAACCGAACTACTACTATATAGCTTGGAATAATAAGAAATCTCTATTGGACTTGTCAGCCTCGAAATCTAGCTCGCTGGTGCATTGCCTGTATTCCATGAACTATATATTCCGAACAAGCTCAGCCTTTAAAATTTATAGCCTTAAATAAACATAAGCGTATATATGCGTGGCCTGTTCCATGAATTGAGATCAACAGCAGTCTCGACCCCTTGCAAGGTGACTTGTGGAAAAAAACATCGACCCCTCTTCAGTAAGTACTGTAACTGTTGTTCCCACATGCTCCCTGAATCAGCTGACTGGCGTTGATGATTAAACGCACACATGTGCACCGTGTTGTTAGCAGGGGCGGAGCTACAGTGTAGATATAGGGTAGGCCGTAAATAGAACATCCGTCGGGTTGAGAGTACTGTAGCTAAAACTATAGTGTATATACAGTTCTAAAATTAGCTCGATTTTCAGATTTCAAGTGAGCCGCGGCCCACCGGTCACCCAGTCAGCTCCGCCACTGGTTGTGAGTGCTATCACATTCACACACATGTGCACCATGTTGTTAGTACTATGTGATAATTTATTAAGTTGAAAAAGTCTCTCTCACTTATTATATAAAATTTGATTAGACAGTAAATGTGTCAACAGTGCTGCACGACACAAAGACAAGTACTAGGTCCTTTTCTGCGCGCGAGAGCTACGCAACCATGTTAATTACCACTTGATTATACTAGTACTAGCAATATTTTGTTCCTTCTCGATCGGAGTTCATGCGTGCATATCCCTGTCAAATGAAGCCTGAACCTGAACGCATGAATTGCATGCATGCCTATCCAATTTCGATCTTGCTGCTCTGGCCACGTGGCCGGACACGACAGGTTGTTGCAAGTTGCAGTTTTAGATCATGTTTAGAACGCAAAAAATTTTACAAAAATTTTGTAAAATTTTACAGAAAAAATATATGAATTCAATTTTTCATCCGTTTCAAACAGAGTCTTAGAATTGATTAAGCACATGGATGGTTTCACCGCTCTAGACGGCGCGGATGATTGCAATAAGTAGGAGTACTCTTTTCGCATATAGGCTGCGTTCGGAAAGCAAGTCTGCAGCGGTAACTGTGCACTACTGCTATTGTTTTTCACTGTAGATAAATCAAAGCTACAGTATTTAACCAAATTCATTGATTTTTTTTTAATTTTCCGGAGGTACGCTGCACCCTACACTTCTGGGTCCATGTAGATGTAACATGTACTTTTTTTTTTTTTAAAATGATGTTGTCGTTGATTTTTACAATCAATTTGATTATTTATTTTATTTAAAAAATTTGTTCAAATGTGTAAAATTTTAAACTGTGATTCAAATAACTCTAATTATAAATCAAATTATATAAAAAATATATATAATTTATTAAAAAAATTTAAATAAAACGAATAGTCAAAATTAAATTTAAAAGTTAATATCGATATTAATTTAAAAACAGAGAGAGTAAGTGACATCCTCTTATTGATAATGGCCGCCCAACCTCTGATGCTCACTGCTCGTCCGTCCATGATCTAAGACTTGATTAATGTCGCACAACTTGCAACAAATTGCATGCATGCCTATCCAATTTCGATCTTGCTGCTCTGGCCACGTGGCCGGACACGACAAGTTGTTGCAAGTTGCAGTCTTAGATCATGTTTAGAACGCAACAGAAAAAATATATGAATAAGAATTTTTCATCCGTTTCAAACAGTCTAGAATTCGTTAAGCATTTTCACCGCTCTAGACGGCGCGGATGATTGCAATAAGTAGGAGTACTCTTTTTACATATAGGCTGCGTTCGGAAAGCAAGTCTGCAGCGGTAACTGTGCATTACTGCTATTGATTTTCACTGTAGATAAACCAAAGCTACAGTATTTAATCAAAATCATTGCTTTTTTAAATTTTCCGTAGGTACGCTGCACCCTACGCTTCTGGGTCGATGCAGATGTAACATGTACTCCTTTTGTTCTTAAAATAATATCGTGGTTGATTATTTTATTCAAAAAATTTGTTCGAATGTGTAAAATTTTACGTTGTGATTCAAATAACTCTAATGATAAATCAAATTATATAAAAATATATAAAATTTATCAAATTTTTTAAATAAAACAAATAATTAAAGTTGAATTTAAAAATCTAACATCGACGTCAATTAAAAAACGAGGGAGTAAGTGACATTCTCTTATTGACAATGGCCGCCAACCTCTGATGCTCACCGCTCGTCCGTCCATTGACAATGGAGCGCCCTGGCCACCGAACAGCGAGACGCTACGGCGAACTGAAGGGACGATTTATAGCTTTTCTCCTCCTCTTTTTATCAGCACTTCTCGAGTGAGACTTCCATATCATTTGTGCCTAGTTTGGTTGTCGAGTGACGAGCCCAAGCGTGGAGACGATGCTCTGTTCGTCGCAGCAGAGCAAGAAGAAGAACCGACTCAGTTTGGGCCGTTTTTTTTTCTGGGAATGATCAGCACAGTCACACAGAGAGACCTATTTCGGGGGCCCATCAACACTATATGGGCTGTGGGCCGTGGCCGAAGCCAGTTCATTACATTCAAATCAATACGGTTAACAAAAAGGTTATATATATTTCCATGAACTTTGAAACCAATATGTTGCCCTTGCCCCACTTTTTCTCTCTCAAAAAAAAAAAGTAAAAATAGTCCCTCCATTTCATAAGATAGAATTCCTAACTCCTCCTTTCATTTGAAAATATACTCATTTATAGGTTGGATCAAAGTCAATCTCGACACTTTTTCTAACGTTGAACGTGGAGTTGTACTCGAAACCCAGGGCCAAGTTACAACGTGTATCGATCAGCAGGTGCATCCAGTAGATCATAATGCTTGTACGTCAAGCATTTTCGTTATTTTCCTTCACGGGCGCTGGGCTTGCAAATTCCCACGATTTTTAGTTGTAACACAATTAAGTGGGTGATTATGAATCATTCAGCATGCATTTACTAATTTCATACGATTTCGATTATCTATACACATTTTCTTTTTCCTATGAGGACAATTCTGTAAGATGTGCTAGAGCTATGCATCTTCATATATCGCGGATGTTAATCTCGCAATGGGAATCCATTTCCATTGCTTCAATTTTTTTTTTAAAATAAATTCTTTAAAAAATAATAAATAAAAAGTCAAAATGGTCGGTAAGCAAAAAAAAAGTTCACTTTTAAAATTCGAAAATTCACAACCGATGAAGTTGATCGATAAACTAATATATCCAGTCACTAAAACAGAAAACGCATTTTACTGTAGCATAGAGACCAAAATTTATTTTGATTTAAATTTTAAATTTGAAGAAAATTAGGCCCAACCGGTTTCCCCGGCTCAGTTTCTTCAACCTTATCAGGTTGCCCCTCACATGTACAAAACCGTACAACTCACACCGACCTAACCATTTTCGTCCATGACCAGACTAAGAATTCTTACTATTTCTAGTTGTAACGTAATTAAGTGAGAGAAAATATTGTGAACCATTCAACATCCACTTACTAATTTCACGTAATTTCATGTATCTGTATGCGTAATTCCTTTCTACATAACAATAATTTTTTAAGAAGATACAGTAGAGCTACATATCTTTCTACATGGATCATGGCAACAGCTACTAATCCCACAATTATTTCCATCAGGTCGACCCTCTCGGGTACAAACCAATACCCTGCCCATCTTTGCAATTCGCACCAATCTAACCATCTTTGTTAACGACCAGACTAGGAATTCTTAGTATTTCTAGTTGTAACGCACACAACCGGAAAACCAACATGCCGAGTGCCGCAGGCACTTGGCAAATCCCATAAAACACTCGGCAAAATGTTTGTCGAGTGTCACCCACGGCGAATTTCACTCGGCTGAGCTCGTGACGGCAAACAGCTGTTTGCCGAGTGTTTTTTGTCGCCGAGTGCCTTATCGACACTCGGCAAAAAAAAGCACTCGGCAAAAATTAAACCGGAAAAAGCCCCCAAAAAAATCAAAATTTTTTTTTTACTCTGGAGAGGGTCTCACATTTTTCGCACTAACCGGTCGCGGTAATTTTTGCAAATCAGCCGGTCGCTGGTTTCCGAATTCGAACCCGCGTTTTCGGATTCGAACCCGCGACCTCCCTCTCACGCGCAACCCCCTCTAACCACTGTCCACACCGTCACTTTTGTTTAGATTCTATTTTAGTTCTACACATATTATACTAAACTGAGTGTAAATTACTTGTTTGAGGCACTAAACGAATTCAAATAAAAAAGTTGTCAACTACAAAGTTTTATAACATTTTGAGATCTACAACTTTCATTTTGTTAGTTTATCCATCCGAGGTCGTTTACAAAATTTGAATTTCAAATTTAAAAAATTCAAACGTAGTTTTCGATAACAAGATTATTTCAAATAAAAAAGTTGTCAACTACAAAGTTTCCTAATTTTTCGAGATCTACAACTTTTATTTTGGCTGTTTCTCCGTCTGAGGTTGTTTGAAAATTTCAAATTTCGAACTTGCATGTTAGCCGAGTGTTTTTTTTTCACTCGGCAAAACAGTTATTTGTTGAGTGTTTTTTGTTTTACACTCGGCAAACAAAAAACACCTGATTTTTTAAAGCATATTTGGAGTAGCAAATTAATTCAAATTAAAAAGTGTTCAACTACAAAGTTGTATAACTTTTCAAGATCTACAACTTTTATTTTGGTCATTTCTTCATCCGATATAGTGGTAGTAATATTGTTCACAAATCTTATATACTTTTCTTTTAGTTTTATGAAACTATATGAGAGATGTAGATTTTGCGAACAACGTTACTATCGCTTTATGGAATGAAAAAATAACCAAAATAAAAGTTGTAGATCTCGAAAAGTTATACAACTTTGTAGTTAAAAACTTTTTCATTTAAATTAATTTGCTGCTCTAAATATGCTTTGAAAAATCGAGTGTTTCCTCTTTGCCGAGTGTAAAACAAAAAACACTCGACAAATAACTGTTTTGCCGAGTGCAAAAAAAAAACACTCGGCAAACATGCAAGTTTGCCGAGTGCAAAACTAAAAACACTCAGCAAATACCTTGTTTGCCGAGTGTAACCAAAAAACACTCGGCAAACAAAAATTTTTGCCGAGTGATTTTATTTTACCGAGTGTTTTTCGCTTAACTCTCGGCAAAAGGTTATTTGCCGAGTGCTCGAAGGATTACACTCGGTAAACTAACTAGCACTCGGCAAACATCCGGTTTTGGTAGTGGCAATTAAGGATTAGAGAGGGGGGGGGGGGGGATGGAGAAAATATTGTGACCACTCAGCATCCACTTACTAATTTCACGTGCATCTATGTATCTTTACGCGTAATTTCTTTCCATATGACGATAATTTTAATCTCAATTTTGAACATTTCACGTCCACTTACTAATTTCATGTACGTCTATATATCTTTACATGTAATTTCTTTCCATATGACGCTAATTTTAATCTCAATTGTGAACATTTCGCGTCCACTTACTAATTTCACGTACGTCTATGTATCTATACGCGTAACTCCTTTCCGTATGATGATAATTTTAATCTCAATTGTGAACATTTCGCGTCCACTTACTAATTTCACGTACATCTATGTATCTTTACGCGTAATTCCTTTGCATATGATGATAATTTTAATTTCAACTGTGAACAGTTCAGGTCCACTTACTAATTTCACGTACAAGGTCTATGTATTTGTATGCGTAATTCCTTTTGATATGATGATAATTTTTCAAGAAAGCAGAATCAAGATATGTATCTTCCTATATCGCAGCAATAACTGTTAATCCTACATGTGAATCCGCTTCCATCAGGCTGATCCTCTCGGTTATAAAACCGGTGATCCTCCCGTCCTTGCAACTCACACCAACCCAACTATTTCCCTTTCATCTGCAGGTGGCCGTTTCAGGCTTGCCATGGCTCGCAAGAAGGTGAAGCTGCAGCTGATCGCCAACGACTCAGCCCGGCGTGCGACGTTCAACAAGCGTCGTGCGAGCCTGATGAAGAAGACGAGCGAGCTGGCCACGCTGTGCGACGTGGACGCTTGCGTCCTGGTGTACGGCACGGGCTCGTCGCAGCCGGAGGTGTGGCCGCCGTCGGCCACGGAGGCGGCGCGCATCCTCAGCCGCTTCAAGGCTATGCCGGAGGTGGACCAGTGCAAGAGGATGATGGACATGGAAGACTTCCTCCGGCAGCGCAACGCCAAGCTGAAGGAGCAGCTGGAGAAGGCGTCAAAGGAGAACCATAAACGTGAGACCGCGCTTCTGCTGCACAACGCTATCACCGGACGCGGCCCCGGCGTTGCGGCCCTCTCCCGCGACGAGCTCATCAGCCTCGAATCGACGGTGAATACACGCCTCAAGGAGGTCATGAACGCCATCCAGCGCCTCAAGGAGCAAGGTCATGGCGACCCAGCAACGGCGCTGCAGCTGTCGATGGCCTCCCAGTCCCAGGTGCCACCAGCGGTGCCTTACCCCGCCGGCTCCGATTTCTCGGAGGCGGTGCCCGCGCCAGATCTGGAAAGCTGGCTCCTGGACCTGACCAAGGATGAAGGCTTCGGTGGTGACAGCGGGAGCTTCGGAGGAGGCGTAGCCGGCGCCAGCACCTCAGGAGGGTTGGGCGACATGCTTCAACTTGGCAACATCATGGCCAGGCTCCCAGAAGCTGATCAGAAGCCATCGTTCGCGTTCCCTCCTCCCATGTAAAGGAGGTTTCCTGATGCATCATGCATGCTGCAGTTGCACCGTTATACTAGTTATCTTGGTCGATTAAAAGTTTAGACCCCTCGATTTATCATTTAGTTATGTAGGTGAAACAAAAGACTCAAACATGGGCCGGCGGCTAGGTGTAGCCTTCCATAGTTATTGGTTTGGCAATGCGGTGCCTAATGGATCTATTTTCATGTTATATGTTTTATGTTATATCTTCATGGTTGCTCTGATTTGTGGTGCACTGCTTTTGAAAGTAAACTGGATAACTTTGAATTCACATCATTTTGTTCTGTACTATTGTTGAATTGTATCCTTTTCTATTTCAACTCATTTGTTACACTCTCATGCAGTACCATTTTAGACTCATTTACACTATAGCTCTGATTTTCTCGCTTCTCGCTTTTCACTTATCATAGTTCAAATTTGTAAAGCGATGGTTAGAAAAAGCGAAAATAAACGGAGCGTTTGGCGGAATTATCTTTTATTTTGATCGATAAGTTACTTATAAGCAAACCAAACAGAACCTATAGATGGTCAAACAGTAGGCTCAGATGGCATGGGCCGGGCATGAAAGAGCACGACCTATTTAGTTTCGGGTTGACATCGTACACTGTGCCTAACAGCCGTTCACCAACAGACCGGCAGCCCATGGCACTGACACAAAAATAGTTGATCCTAGTAACGACCGACCTAACAGGCATAATGGCCCATTTGGAATAAATTCCAATGTTAAACGCTGAAAAAAATATCTACATAACTTTTAACCATAACTTAACAGAATTGAAGTATATACAGTATACTGTTCACAGCACATTAGTATTTGATTACATATAAAATAAAACTAAATATGAAATAAATTTTAATGGGGCCCATCTAACACATTAGTATACAATACCTAACCCAGGGGAAAAAATAGTCTTCATACCAGCCCATCTAACACGGTCGTTTGGCCATCTATACTGTGGAGCAGAAGAACCAATTCTGCTTGGGGCCCATCAACCCTATATAGCCTGTGGGCCGGGGTCAAGATGTCTGATGAATTGGCGAGGCGAGATGCTCTTGTAACGGACGGCGTTTCTGCAGCTCGTTAGGACGAGGATTTCGTATTTTTGCGGGACACAAGTGGTTATATGAGTCATTTACATATATGATAAATTTATTAAAAAGACAATATTTTAAGTTTTAAATATGCAAAATTTTCCGTTAGGATTCACAGAAAACTCATGAACGAGTTTGTAAGTCATGGGCATGCAGTGACAATTCTTCGAAGGGAACTGCAACTGCTGGTGCTAGAGCGAGGGCCGCCCGTGGAACTTTCCAACTCTAGGTCGCATTTTTGTTCGGAGAAGCCCACCAAAGACGGTAACCGGCCGAGACCACAGGACCGTGAAGGCGCGAAGCCGCGTCGCCCCTTGGGCACGGTCATCGTCCATGTACAGCTAGAACCAACAGTGTCCTCACACCTGACTGGACCGAGACAAGGCGCGTCGATCAAAGGCGACAAGTACTCCACTAGACTATCCTACTACTACTGCTGCTACTGCTACCAGTCTACCTCTGTCATAAAATATTTTGCATGTAGATTTAGTCAAGCTTATTATAGATCAATAATTTTTATAAACTTAATTAATTTCAACAATAGAAATTATATATTATAAAATTATTTTTCCGATGAATCTAAAAGTACTAATACTACTACCTCGGTCTTCAAATTCTTGATTCTTTTGACTTTGTAAAAATATTATTTACTTTGTTGTGATTAGTTCATCATAAAAGATACTTTAAACATGACTTATTTTTGTTTATGTTAAAAGTCAAAAATTTAAAGACAGAGGGAGTATACTTATAAAGTTAACTGAATTTATAAAAAGCATTGATCAAATATGGATGATATGAAATTCAAATGTAAAATTATTTTAGGTCTCCTTTAGATTGGGAAAAATTATTCCCAAATCTTATGTTTTCTGTATAAATTCCTATAAAATACTTCATTTTAGAAAAGCACTATTTGAAACGTACAAATTTTATAAAAATTTCATAAAAATTAGTTTAATTTTATAAGTAAAAAACAGAAGAATTGGGATATTTCCTCTATTCTTAAACATGCCCTTAAACTGCTACTGTAGGACAGTAGGATACTAGGAGTAGCGCTGTCTGACTAGAACAGTTCTATTAGAAAAATACTCCCTCCTCTTCTGTCGAAAGCCGCTCTTTTTTACCTCTGCCGACCAATTCCTGAGGAACCGAGCGGACTTCCCCCACCACCTCCCCCCTGACCCCCTCCAGGCCTCCACCGCCGCCACCCACCGTCCCTCGTCCAGCACCAGATCCAGCAGTCACCGCCTCTTCGACCGGCTCCGGCTCCCTCCCTCGCTGACAAGAGATTCTTGCTACTAGCAGAATGGCTGCAATAGTCACCGCACTCCTGCTGCTCGCCGCTGTGGCCACCACAACCTTCGGCGCCGGCGGCGCCCAGGACACGGCTACGGACAGCCAGACCTTCCTGAGCCTCCACAACGCGGCGCGCGCCGACGTCGGCATCGCGCCGCTCTTGTGGGACGACACGGTGGCGTCCTACGCCCGGCGGTACGCGGCGGCGCGGCAGGGCGACTGCGCCCTCATACGCTCAGGCGGGCAGTACGGCGAGAACATATTCTGGGGCAGCGCTGGCGCGGCGTGGACAGCCGCTGACGCCGTGGGCTCGTGGGTCTCGCAGAAGCAGTACTACAACTGCAGCGGGAACTCGTGCGCCGCACCGGCGGGGCAGTCGTG
The DNA here is from genome assembly GCA_001602275.1 of Zoysia japonica. Lineage (NCBI taxonomy): Eukaryota > Viridiplantae > Streptophyta > Magnoliopsida > Poales > Poaceae > Zoysia > Zoysia japonica. Next base: position 1,599,144 of record BCLF01000020.1, on the reverse strand, counting down.
CAAGCAATACACCCAGGTGGTGTGGGCGAGAACCACCAAGCTCGGGTGCGCCAGTGTGACATGCGACGGCAGACAAGGCACGTTCATTATCTGCGAGTATGATCCTCCGGGGAACGTGCCTGGTCTCGGACCGTATGCCGGTTGCTGGCGGGGGTCAGGTACTTTCTAAGTACATATCCAGTAGAGTTTTCTTGTTCCAAATTCAATAGCAAGACAAAATTTATCTTTTTTTGGGAGGGGGATGAATATATAGATTGAATTTGTACGTTCATAGTATTTCGTAGTCCTCCTGCAGTATTTGAATCTCTGAACTTGTCATCATTCACCTCTAGTTCATCTCTGTTTGTCACTGAAATTGAGCAAGTATACCGCTCAACACATGATCACGATTCTAAAGAAATTGACCACACATGTTGAAAATTTCATCCTCATACAACATTTGGAATAAGAAAACACAGAAAAGGCCTATAATTGTTAATTATTGTTATACCTCAAACACATCACTAGAGTAATAATTTTATTATCATGTTTTTCCTCGACTTTCTATCAAGGATAAAACTGGTCTGGATGCATTTATATACTCATTGTATATGTTATCTTCTATTTTACTACCTTATAGGGATTTCCTTCCTATTCTAATCTGTACATATCTTATATGATGAAACCGAAGGCCACAATGATTTGTGCCCCGTGCTTTCCCAAATACACGTCTCTTTCAAGACTTGATCGTATTTTGTTTCAATTTGCCACTCGTAATTGACTCTTATCTCATCGATGTTGCAGCACAGAATTTGCCACAAGATTTCCTCAACCTCCACAATGTAGCACGAGTTGGTGTGGGCATTGGAATGCTATCCTGGGACGGTACTGTGGCAGCTTACACCCAGGACTATGCGAACAAGAGGATGAAAGATTGCAAGAAAATCTATTCCGGTGGTCCATATGGTGAAAACATCTTCCAAGGTGGTCGAGGCAGAAACTGGACCGCCTCGGATGCTTTCTTCGCCTGGTTAGGAGAGAAGCAGAACTATAACTGCACCAGCAATACATGTGAGAATGGGAAAACATGTGCTGATTACACCCAGCTTATCTGGGCCAACTCAACAAGAGTTGGCTGTGCAAGCGTAGCCTGTGATGAAAATGCTGGTGGTGGCACGTTCATCTCTTGCAACTACGACCCTCCAGGCAACAAGCCTGGTGAGCGGCCATACTTAGGCTGTCTAGAAGCTGGAAGCACTCCACCACCACTTCACGGTACGGTAACAATATGTTGGCATCTCCCCTGCAGCATATTCAGTGCATTTGTTTTATTTTGCCCCTCGATCTATTTGGATCATGTGTTCTAAACATGTTGCCTTCATTCAAGAGCATCTTCTTCCAGTTATTGCAGCACTCTTTTATTTTAAGGTAAGACACCAGTCTTCTGTTGTTCATCAAGATCATATCCGCACAGACAAACAAATGGAAGCAAACAAAATTAAATCTAGAACCATGTATTATCTGCATGTTGTAAAACACGATCCATTGACTCCAATAAAAGAACATGCAAAGCATTGGAAAACAACAATTTTTATTATAGCACCTTTTGATTTTGTTTTACTGACAGGTATAATTGTTCTACAAATCTTTTGTAGTATTTGCTACCATTAATACACAAGCTTGATCTATATTTTCAATCTCATCATCTTATGTCCGTATCAAATTCGTTATACATGCGAGTTATAAAACATGTGAAACCTGTCTCCAATGAAAGGAAGTAGCACGCATAGTGCAATTGATCCAACTGTGGATGCCACAACTATCTTGTTAAGCTTGACCATGTGATTGGCTTCAGAGAAGTTCTTTATTAAAAGATATGTACAATTTGTTCCTTCTGTACTTTGCATACCACATAAAGTATACATAATCTCATATGTCATATACTTACTAAACATCATGTCACACTCGCATACTTCTATATGTCAAATGTATGTTTTTCTTTCCTGTGGTTCTGATAGTTTCTGTTAATACAGATAACAGAAATGGTGATAGCCCAAGTAGTGGAAACAGCAGTAGCCCTAACAGAAAGGACAGTAACCTTCCAATTCTGCCAATTGTCCTTCCTGTCCTGACAGTACTTGGCTTAATCTTAGCCATTTCGATATGCATTTGGAGACGATCAAGACTGAAGAGAAGATTATCATGTGAGTATTGTTGATTGGAAGCATTATAAATTTTTACAAACAGACCTAAATATATGCAAGTCTCCCATAGCATCGTAACTTCCACCACATGACATTCCTTGGCACTTTGTTATAAGCCTTTTTGAGGTCAACAAAGACCATATGCATGTCTTTTTTCTATTCCCTGTATCTAAGTTATTAGGTTGTCTTATTAGAAAAATTGTTTCCATAGTGGAAGTCCTGGCATTAAACCAAATTGGTTTTGGGTGATGCTTAACAATCCCGTTAAGCGATATTCAATGACCCTCTCCCATAGATTCATTCTATGGTTCATTAGCTTAATTCCTTGATAATTAGTATAACTTTGAGCATCCCCTTGTTCTTGAAGATCAATACTAAATACTTTGCCTCTACTCATCGGGCATCTTGTTTGATCGAAAGATAAGATTGAACAACTTAGTCAGCCAAACTATTGATACATCCTAAAAACATCTCCACACTTCAATGATCCCATCCGGGCCCATCTCCTTGCCTCCTCATTTGTCGAGTCAAATGTGAAGACTTGCTCATTTATCACTACACTCAGGCTGCGGTGTAACACACCACTAAGGATACGACGACCCAATCCTTGCTCACTTATCACCGTATCCAGATCAAGATACAACTCACAACTAAGAAGGTGGTGACCCAGCCCTTGTTCATTTAGCACCATACCCTGGTTCTGATATGGTGCATCGCTAAGAGGGTTACGCCCCCAGTGAATTTCTGTTGGGATTCATTTCTATAAGATTGGTAAAAATAGTTGTTGGTTCGCCAAGCCTGACACAACCCCTCTCCTTCATCTGAGCTTGGGATTAGTTATGTTAGGACAATATAGGTGGAGTTCTCTCCTCCTTTAAACCACTCAGGCTCAGCTAGCACATTCCAACCAGATCAACAAAACATAACATTCATACCGTCTCTGAAAGTTAAATTAATGGCTGTTTCTTCTGCAGGTACAATTTTAACTGATTCGGAGGATATTGAAGACCTTAAATCACTGTTATTGGACCCATCAGTGATAAGAACAGCAACAGATAACTTTGCTGAAAGAAACAAACTGGGAGAAGGTGGCTTTGGACAAGTTTACAAGGTAATCGAAGCCCATCCATATATGCTAACTGTCAAACTCACTGCAGATTATATGATTGTTAAATACGTCAAGTGTACAATTTTCAGGGTTTGATGCCTGATGGACAAGAAATAGCAGTAAAGAGACTTGCAAGAGGATCTAAACAGGGCTTACGTGAGCTAAAAAATGAGCTGTTACTTGTTGCTAAGCTCCAACACCGGAATCTGGTGAAGCTAATTGGTGCCTGCCTAGATGGACATGACAAGCTGCTTGTGTACGAATATATTCCAAACAAAAGTCTCGACACCTTTATTTATGGTAGTTAAATTACACTGCTTGTTTGTTCAGATAACACATCAATCCTACTAGTTGTGCTGACTTTTTTTTGACCAATTTTCTTAAAAAAATAACTCTAGTTGGCATTGCAACATTTCTTACTAAATATTGACCATACTTGAACTTCTAATAGTAATTTAAGTGTCTGGAAATGACATGCTTTCATCAAATGTAGTTTTGATCCCCCTTTGCTTTCAGTTCTACTGTTGTAACTAACCAGAGCTACATCTCATGTGATGTATCTCATCCAAGGATAATGAGACAAAAAAAAATGTTTCTCTAAGGTAGCTAGATGTACTTAAATAAGGTTAAGATACTCTAGTTGTCTGCATTAGCTAGAATTGTTTGAAACATTACATACTTTCTGAAGTATGCATACGTGTCATCAATTCATCATTACCTTCAAAAAAGAAATGATATATATTTCTGTCCTTAGAGAGAACTGCTTCTGTTGATAGATTTAAGCATAACTTTTATCCTGGATCTGCCACAGTAAACTTCAGCTTCTTCAATGCTACTATTAGATTAAATTTTACTAGTAACCAACTCCATTTCAGCCATTTTAAGTGGCATATAAATTAGTTCCATACATTACACTGAAAACATAGTTGAAAAATTCTTATGTGTCAGAGTCACTATTGCTACTTTCTTTTGAAAGGATAAATACAGTAAGGGAAGCCCCTATTGTTGCTTTAGTAAAAAAGAATCAAAAGAACTGTACAAGAACAAAAAGAAGGCCACCAGTGGGGGACAAGAGAAAACCCCAGACTGTACTAGGAATTGCAACATTGCTGAGATCCAATCCTATCGCTACTTTCATCATTAGCACACATCTTTATATAAAATATATTACAATATGTTTAATTAGTATATTGTACTTTTCATGATATCTAAGCTATGGCTGTCACTTTTGTAAAAACTTCATGTAGATGTTCAAAAGCGTGAAGAACTAGGTTGGGACATAAGGTACAAGATCATTTGCGGTATTGGTCGAGGGTTGATTTATCTACACGATGAGTCTCGTTTGAAAGTTATACATAGGGATTTGAAGCCAAGCAATATTCTGCTAGATGTGGACCTAAATCCGAAGATCTCTGACTTCGGGTTAGCAAGTGTTTTCGAAGATGATCACTCGAAACACTTCACAAGAAGAGTAGCTGGAACGTAGTAAGTTCACGTATAATCAGTTACACTATAAATTATATCAATTCTTGTTGAGCTATGCAGCATCAGAGTTCATACATTTCTTACAGAAAACCATTTTCAAATGCACAGTGGATACATGGCACCTGAATATGCAGTTCTTGGGCATGTTTCCACCAAGTCAGATGTATTTAGCTTTGGGGTGATTATCCTGGAAATTGTGACCGGACAAAGGAACAATGTCTCCTCATCAGAAACTATGATGGCTCAGCATCTATTGAGCTATGTGAGTATTTCATTAGTAATTACTCCCTCCGGTTTTAAATTATTGACACTGTTGACTTCTAACATCAACTTTGACTATTCGTCTTATTCAAAAAAATTGTTCAAATGTTTAAAATTTTGTTACAATTCGATTCATCATTAGTGGAATTTAAATCACAACTAATAATTTTACACATTGGAACAAATTTTTTGAATAAGACGGCGGTCAAAGTTGATTTTAAAAGTCAACGGTGTCAATAATTTAAAACCGAAGAGAGTATAAAACAAGAAAATTCTATATTGATAGCTTAATTCGTGGTTTTCTGTGCATAGGTATGGGATAACTGGACCAGGGGGACAATAATAGAGATTGTTGATCCATCATTACATCATAATTGTGATGAAAATGCGGTTCTCAAATGCATACACATTGGGCTATTATGTGTTCAAGAAAACCCAACCGATAGACCCAGCATGTCCAATGTGATGCTGATGCTTGTTGGAAGGTCTACCACCTTGCCGGCTCCTTCTAGGCCTGCATTTCTCTTTAGGCTGGACGATGTGAATAATACCAATCATGAAGCTGGAACTGACCTTGCAAGGCACTTGAATAAATCGAACTCGTCACTCAATAAGGTGACAGTCACAGAACTTACACCAAGATAGTCCTTCATATCAAGTATTTAGCAAGAGTAGCAAGTAGGAATTCTCTCTCAAAAAGTTCATACTTGTTTCACATATAGTATGTAGTTTAATCCATGTACATCGAGTCCTTAGCCATGCACCCATAATCTCAACAGTATAGGGAAGGAAAGAGCCAGTGTGTCTGGCAAAGATGAAGTCTTACTTCCTCGTGTATATAAATGGTAATATCTGTTTATGGTCCTCAGGTACGCTAGTTGATTTGTTCAGTTTTCTTATCTTCATCGTATCTGTTCCTTCAGTTTTATATCGGTGCTTGTCGGCCGTAATATCATGCATGTAGAGTTGCTTTGTTGGGCCAAATGTTGAACAGTATGGCTTTGGCTGTTTCCCTTGCGACTTGCAGTTGCATAAGCGCAATATATATTCAGTTGGTTAACAAACACTTCAATCGCGCGCTGATCACAAGATCAGCCCACAGCCCCACATTAAACATATACTCTCAATAGAATGCATACAACACTAAGTTTTTTTAAGTAATTAATCCAGCAAAAGTTTCCTTGGCATATATTCATAGAGGACAGGCAAAATGATCCCACTACAAATTTCTTGATGTGGGCCCCACTGAAGTTCCGCCAATGAAAATCAATTTCTTGTGGCACATAGCATTTGTAGCAGGGGCCACTTAACCGTCCATCACTGGAAACGGATTTTCAGTAGTGTCTAGTAAGAGCAACCACAACGGTTGAAAAAACCAGTCCATAGGCAATAAATGATGCTATATAACCTGGTTATATACATTGTAAAAAGAGTTCTTATAGCATTAATGGTAAAAGTTATCCTTATACATCTAGCCTGGTCATATGATTTTAAAAATATTTCTTTCTTCTCCCGTTCTCTCTCTCTTCTCTCCTATCTCACAGCCGTTGATGAAAAGTAATGCATTTTACTGTAGATGGGGCCACCTTATTTTCTCACTATTGTGAGTTTGTATATAGTTAATACCCACTTACTGTGGGTCTCACGTATAATGACGACCCGATCCTTATACGTTTCTGCTGCCCTAAGTGGCTCTACTTTGTCAGTAAATTGAAGGCCCAAAGATAGCCAATCCTAGCCTGTTTGCATCCTTCCATATATAATGATGGGCCCTAGGTCTGCCTGTCCCTTGCCATACGAAGTCACTCGCTCATGCTGCACTCGTCCCATTTTTTGCCTCTCTATCTCTATTCTCTCCCTCAACCCTAGTCACTTCCCTCTTCTCCAACGTGGCCAGGTTAGGAATTCTCACTATTTTCAGTTGCAACGCAATTAAGTGGGAGAATATTATGGACCATTCAGCATGTACTTACAAATTTCAATCGATTTAGTGTATTTGAACAGGTAATTCCTTTCCATACGATGAACATTTTTCAAGATGTTGGTCCTCTCGGGTATAAAACCAATACCCCTTCCATCTTTGCAACTCGCACCAACCTAACCATTTTCCTTCACAATCAGATTAGGAATTCTCACTATTTCTAGTTGTAATGTAATTAAGTGGAAGAAAATATTGTGAACCATTTAGAACTCACTTACTAATTTCACATACATCTATGTATCTGTATGCGTAATTTCTTTCCATATGACAACAATTTTTCAAGAAGACGCAGTAAAGGTACGTATCTTCTTATGTCGCAACAACAACAGTTAATCCTACAATATGAATCCACTTAGCATCAGGCTGACCCTTTTAGGTAAAAAACCAATACCCCTCGCATCCTTACAACTCGCACCAATCTAACCATTTTTGTTTTATTTTGAAGCCAACCATTTTTGTTCACGACCAGGGATTCTCACTATTTTCAGTTGTAATGCAATTAAGTGGGAAAAATAGTGTGACCATTCCGCATGCATTTACTAATTTCACGTACATCTGTGTATTTGTATGTTTAATTCATTTCTATATGATAATAATTTTTCAAGAAGACGCAATAAAGATATGTATCTTCCTATATCACAGCAACAACTGTTAATCCTATAATATAAGTCCGCTTCCATCAAGTTGACCCTCTCACATACAAAATCAATACCCCTCCTATCCTTGCAACTCACACCAATCTAACCATTTTTATTCACAACCAGACTAAGATTCTCACTATTACTACTTGTAGCGCAATTAAGTGAGAGAAAATATTGTGACCATTTGGCATCTACTTACTAATTTTATGTACGTCTGTGTATCTATACACATAATTTCTTTTTATATAATGATAATTTTTCAAGAAGACATATGTATCTTCCTGTATCGTGGCAATAATGTGAATCCGCTTCCATCAGGTTGATCCTCTCGGTTATAAAACAAATACCCCTCCGGTCCTTGCAACTCACACCAATCCAACCATTTCCCTTTCATCTGCAGGTGACCGTTTCGTACTCGCCATGGCTCGCAAGAAGGTAAACCTGCAGCTCATCACCAACGACTCAGCCCGACGTGCGACGTTCAACAAGCGTCGTGCGAGCCTGATGAAGAAGACGAGCGAGCTGGCCACGCTGTGCGACGTGGACGCTTGTGTCGTGGTGTACGGCGCGGGCTCGTCGCAGCCGGAGGTGTGGCCGCCGTCGGCCACGGAGGCGATGCGCATCCTCAGCCGCTTCAAGGCTATGCCGGAGGTGGACCAGTGCAAGAGGATGATGGACATGGAAGACTACCTCCGGCAGCGCAACGCCAAGCTGAAGGAGCAGCTGGAGAAGGCGTCACGCGAGAACCATAAGCGTGAGACCGCGCTCCTGCTGCACAACGCCATCGCCGGACGTGGCCCCGGCGTTGCGGGCCTCTCCCGTGACGAGCTCTTCAACCTCGAATCGACGGTGAATACACGCCTCAAGGAGGTCATGAACGCCATCCAGCGCCTCAAGGAGCAAGGTCATGGCGACCCAGCAACGGCGCTGCAGCTGTCGATGGCCTCCCAGTCCCAGGAGCCGCCAGCGGTGCCTTACACCGCCGACTCCGATCCCTCGGAGGCGGTGCCCGCGCCAGACCTGGAAGACTGGCTCCTGGGCCTGACCAAGGATGAAGGCTTTGGTGGTGAAAGCGGGAGCTTTGGAGGAGGCGCCGCCGGCGCCAGCACCTCAGGAGGGTTGGGCGACATGCTCAAGCTTGACAACACCATGGCCACGCTCCCACAAGCTGATCAGAAGCCATCGTTCGCGTTCCCTCCTTCCATGTAAAGGAGGTTTCCTGATGCATGCTGCACCGAGCACCGTTATACTAGTTATCTTGGTCGATTAAAAAAGTTTAGACCCCTCGATCTATCATTTAGTTATGTAGGTGAATGAAAAGACTCAAACATGGGCTGGCGGATAGGTGTAGCCTTCCATAGTTGTTGGTTTGACAATTCGGTGCCTAATGGATCTAGTTTCATGTTATATGTTTTATGTTACATGCATCTTCATGGTTGCCCTGTGTCGTGGTGCATTGCTCTTGAAGGAAATTGGATCACAATGAGTTCAAATCATTTTGCTCGGTACTATAGTTGAATTGTATCCTTTTGTATTTCAACTCATTTCGTTTCATTCATTAGGTACATTATATACCATTCTAGACCTTGTGAAAACTCCAGGATCGACAGTATAGCAACCGTTAAGCACCTGTTTGAAACACGGGAATTTCACTGAAATCAATTCAATTTCATAGAAAAATATGTAGGAACCGAAAAAAATCCCGCATTTCAAATGGAGCCTAAACCTATTCATTTCCGCCACTTCCACTCCTCTTCTACTTCCAACTACAAGAGCTTCTTCATATTCCGCTCGACTTCGGTCGGCTTGGATTCAGATCCTGAATTGGGGTTCTAAATTCAGAGATGCTACAGTACTATAAATTTATAACTCTTTTCAACCATTCGACGGTAAATGAATGTCTTAGATTTATCACTATAATAGCAAAAACAGTACCATATGTCCAAAACTTGACAAACAGTGTCCAATGCTCATGCAAGGTGCTGTAGCATCCGGCACAGATTACTGTGTCAGTTGTTACAGTACCATGCATTTTGACCCTCGCTTGAGAGGAACCTGATCCGGTTGGCTTGCGCCAGCTGCTGTAGTCCAGTCCTTCCTACCCCAGGTTTTAACGGACGTCACAGGAGTCCACAGTGCAAATACTAGCAAATAGATACGAGAAGGGTTCTAATCAGAAGCGTTGGGCGACATGCTCAAGCTACGAGAAGGGTTCTAATCAGAACAGGTCATAATCTGAACCCTATAGAGCCAACCAAATAGATACGAGAAGGGTTTTCAAAAAAAAAGAAAAGATACGAGATGGATTGCAAGAGCCCAACTCTAAAATCCTCTTCATATACTAGCAAAATGTTGTATGTATACTTTACATGACCATCCCCCAAGGGGCAATAGGGAATTTCTGCGGCCAAACCATAACGCAAATCCCCCCTGTTAAACATCCCTTTTTCTTTCCCTGTAAGAAGAGTTACAGAAAAATAAATCCTTTCATGTTCTACATCCAAGGCTACAACATTAGCAAGCTGCACATCACTGTTACTAACAACAGAATCAACGATTTGTGCCACTGGAACCTCCAGCCTGACGAGATGTTATGCGCGTTTACAGTGTACGTCACGCCGGTACTGTCGTCCTTGATTTTAATGCTGGAGGAACCTGAAATCAGAAAAGAGGAAGTGAACTACAGAAACATTCAGAGGTTTCAAGGGAAAGTGCAGTTCTGATGAAGTTGAACTTACAGTTGTATTCTGTCCATCCAATGACTTGGTTTTCCAAGTCGTAAACAACTAGTTTATCTGAGAGGACCAGATCTGAAATGAAGTTTCAGAGCATTATTAGAGGCTATAGCAGAAAACAAACAGGTTATTAGTACAGAGCAGCTTGTACCTCCCAGAAGCACCAAATCTTTGCCATCCTTGGTCTGTAATCCTCCATTTTCGAACCCCACACAGTAGTAATTACGCTATACAACGAAAATAACATATTGGGTTCCTGTCTGAAAAACTTAGCAAATAATATTTGATGCCATTTAAAATAAATGATTGTGATGGCTCCAGAAGACTGACAAATTCTTTTATATCATAGGACATGTGCCAAGTGTGTTTGCAGCCGCACAGATAGATTTATGTATTAAAATATTCTCCATCAAAGATGGGAGGTAAAAGTAACTGCTGGAGGGTAATGTAGACATTTTGTCTAACACAAATATTAGCCATTCAGGAAATAGTCAAACAGAGTATCAAATTTCCTTACTTCATTATACTTTCATAACACGGAGATTGTTTAATACAAATATATGTAGGAAGTCCAATCACAGCATGCACTGTCAGAAACTCAAATGCAAGAGCCAGAAAGATTTTTTTTTATTGTGTAAACTGATATTTAAGAACTGCGGCCCTATAAATTGTTTGTCAATAAGTGACACAGCTAATCGGCTGACAGCATGCAGCTACTCATGTTACTCACAGGAAACCAGGGAAAAGAAATGTTATTACCCTAACTTCGAAGAGGTACTCATGTGGGTAAACATTCAGTGTAAGGTCATCTTCAAAATTAAAGCTGACCATGGGAAATGCATCGTCTATACTGCAAAAGAGTTGTGTGAAGGAGTTAAAAGATAAAAATGCAGAAATAAAAAACAGAGTTGAAAACATACATAAATATGAACTAATCAAATACTAAGAATGGCCACAGGAGGACTGTATATTGTATCCATGTCAGGAGAACAGGAGTACATAGCTCTCTTGCATGTTCGAGAAAAAAAGAACAGGAGTATATAGGGAACCATCATGATACATACTTTCCAGAAAACTTGAAACAAAGGAAGTCTTGATAAGTACTGAAGTCCAGATCTTGATACTTATTAAATATCTACGAATGATGAAGAAAGCATCATGTGATCAGCGCAAATTGTTTTTTGATACTACAAAGGAAGGTATCAGATAGAAGGTTTCATACCGCAGCCATCAAATTCTTATGAACTGCCTCGGGAAGATATGCCAATGTTGTGCCACTATCAATAATAGTACCTTTAGTTTCACCTTCACCTGTATCAGAAGAATTTTTCGGAAGCTGTAGCGTCACGTCACCAACTGCGATTGCTTTCAGGTTGACATTGTAGTGTGTCCTACATGGAAAATTTTAATACGGTGTTGCCAACCAAAAAGTTGATGTCATCCATAACAAAAGTTTGACTCAGATGAGCATTATTTAAGCCAATGTCTGTTGTAGGAAGTTAACATGCTCTAGCCCTTAAATTTTACTTTACTCTGTCAATCTATGCCTACAGCTGAACTGATCTGCACTAATACTAGTGCAGTTCTTTATCTTCAGCAAACATGATACTCCTAGGTCGATTTTCTAAACCAAGATATCTCATGCTATAGCATATGACCACATCAACTAACTTCAGACAGCTGACTAGCAACAGCGGCACCTTATTTGAGTTGTTCTCCAGTTGGTGGTAGAATGTACTAGTAACAAACCTAGAGAAGTGCTGAAGAGACAGCCTGAAAGTATGACAACCAATTCCCCGACTACCTCTCTGAACTGAAGGCCCTGTTTGGGACAAAGGAAACTCATAGGAAAAAATGAAGGAAATAATCCAAAGGAAAGGAAACATATGAACATGTTTGGAACAAAGGAATGAGCTAAAAACTTTCCATAGGAATGGTTTGAATACTTGTACTTTTGGAGGAAAGATTTGTACTTTTGGAGGAATGAAAACATGAGCTTTGAGCTCAGGGAAAGCTCTCACGCTGCAACCATGCTTGCATGCTACTAATAATTTTTTTATTACTAGCAAATACTAAGCCACCCATGATTAGTTCACAAATAAAAAATGGTAAAGATGCTTTGGGGTTAGTAAATTTCATGAATAAGCTAAAGTATTTATGAACTGAATAGGTAGTCTAAGTTGTGAGCTTATTAATTTGATTTATGTGTATTAAATAATAATAATATAACTCTTAAAGATTTTGTTTAGTTGTAATAATATTTTTATTCCTGCATTCCAAACACTATAGTTTCTCTATTCCTCTGTTTTCAATTCCTGGGGTCTTCTCACTTATCTGATTCCTGTGTTTTCTCCATTTCTACGTTTTTTCCATTTCCTTCATTTTTCATTCTTTTGCTCCAAACAGGGCCTAAGGCAAATTCAAAGCCACAAAAAAGAGGAAAAAGAACAGAGCAAGGAGTAACTAGCTGGAAATAAAAGCCACATACATGTTAGACACCAAAGGCGTAGTCTTCACTTCCGGCTGCACCACATTCCCGATAGCAAAAATCCCGCCACCATGTACAGTGTCCAAGCAATGTGCAAAAACCTTCCTCACTTTCCCAGCGGCAGCCAGCTGCGACAGCATCGACGAATTCGACTGGCCAAACCCAAGGATCCCATCAAGGGCCTGTTCTGGGGCCCCCAAATCCCCACCCAGCTGCGCGCCGCACCTGCAAAAAAAACAGAGCCAAGGGGATCGATCATCATACGCTCTCCCGTCTCCACCAACGAAACCGGCGCCCGCAACACTAGCGAATTACTACCCGCTGCACGTGTCACCGTACGGAAGAACTCACCCAAACGTGACGGTCTCGTTGGCCGGGGAGGTCCGGCCGTCGCCGGACGCCTGGTCGTACTGCACGACGTCGGAGACGTAGAACCCGGTGGTCGAGCTCCCGTCCCCGTAGGCGACCCTGAACGGGCACGGCGACGAGGAGGAGCAGGTGGCCGGCACGCCGCCGTAGTTGGCGACGCAGAAGTCCTCGTCGCACCCCACGGTGGCCCCGCTCCCCTCCGGGTCGTACTGCGTCAGCTCTATCTGCAGACATAACACGCCGACAACGAGAAGCATGACGAACTTTACCCCCAAAAATGTCCGACAGTCCGAGCCATTCATCGAAGGAGGTGAGAGGCCGGGACACGGGAGGGAACTGAAGAAGAAAAGGGAGGAGCGCGGTACAAACCCCGAGGCCGCTCCTGGTGGGGCACCCGTCGCAGGGGACGCAGTTGATCCAGAGCACGTCGCTGCCGGTGTCGACCTGCACGTAGTACCGCTTGCCCGGCGACCCGATCCTGAGCTGCGTGTAGTACAGCCTGCGGCAGCGCGGACCCAAAGCCCCAGTCAGAGAAAGGCACACCTTTAAAGACGGATACCGCCTCGCCACGAACGAACACGCGGCGGCTGGTTGATCTGCGCCTAAATACATACCCTGAGACGGTGGGGATGCCGCTACCACCGAGCGGGAGGTCGACCGCGCCGAGGCGCCGGCCGTGGCGGCGCGCGTCGTGCCTCCGCAGCGCGGCGAGGTGGCCCTCCTCCGCACCGACGGCGTGGCGCGGGAACTTGCGACGCACCCGGAAGACGCCCGTGGCCGACGCGAGCGCCGGCAGCGCGAGGAGCAGGATCAGGAGGAAGGCGGAGGCGCGTGGCGGCGCCATTCAGTGGATTCGAGGGCGACCTGCCTGGTTTGTTGGTTGGCTCCTCTCCGCCGGCCCGGCGCCTCCGGCGAGGTCGGGAGGAAGAGGGGAGAAGGAGGAGAGAGACGTGAGTGGAGTGAAGCCGAAGGGAGGGAAGAATGGACGGGACGGGAGACGAGAAGACGAAGGGGGGAATTTTTAATTGGCGTTCAACGGTAGCAGCAGCTACGAGTATTCAAATCGATTTTCTCCCTGTGCAACGGGTGTCGTGCTCTTTATGCCTTTCTGACTTCCAGAAGACTGGACGATTTTGTTCGGAGCCGCTCCTATGAACAGGCACTGCACACTCCCTGCTCATCACGTCATCTCCTCACCAAACCGCGAAATCTAGTTTTTCCGGTCTCCAAACGATAGGTTTTTTATTTTAAAACTTAAAAATAAAAAATTTCAGAAATTTGAAAATTGGTTGATAATCGGTAATATGAAAGAGTAAACCGATGAAACTGACGGATTTTGTTTTATCGATAAAATCGGTTTTATCGATAAACTGATAAAACTTCTTAACAAATTGTTTTCAATTTGGAATAGTTTTTATTCAATTTTTGTTCTTTTCATTGAATGGGATTAAGCACGAGCAGCCACGTCCAAAATATACTCTTTCGTTTTAAATTATTGACGTTATTGATTTTTAATATTAACTTTGATCATTTATTTTATTTAAAAAAATATTGAAATATGTAAAATTATTAAATAATAACAAAATTTTACATATTTCAATATTTTAAAATAAATATTCAAAGTTAATATTAAAAATCAATACTAGTATCAATAATTTAAAATGAGAGTCCGAAGCTGCGTGACGCGTCCTTCACCCAGTGGCTGGATCGAGGATGCGGCGCGGGAGCAAGCAAGCAAATTGCAAAACGCGTACTCTACGCACCTGGCGCTCCGCGTCCGGGCGGCGTCGGCTTTGGCCTTTTGCAATTTGCAAAGAAACAGAAAAGTTGGGATAACTTCCAAGTCGGCGTCGAGATCCCGCCCGGTTTTTCCTCCTCCGGTACTGGTCGAGCAGTGCGCGTTTTCTCGCTTGTCAATGTGTGAATCAGAGGAAATCTATAATATCTATATTTTCACTACCCACTAACACTCATCTCTCAGCTCTCACGAAGCCCCTCCAGTGACAAGGACGGATGCTGCTAGCAAAAGTGGAGCTTTAGCAAGCAGTGTATTGCACCTGATCACATTGCCCTGTTTATGCTTTACCTTGACTATCCCTACTGGTTGGGCTGGCGCGAGGTGAGTTACAAGATCACTTGCACGTCGATTATTCAAGTGAACTGTTATTTAGGTATATCATTTTGACAGTCCATTTTGTCACTCAGATTATCCTTTTTCTGAATTATGGCTTCACATTTCACGAATAGTAAGAGTTTTCTTTCAGGATTACTGGTTATTTGTTAAACACTCCAGATGATGATAAGAAGCAAAAAGATCAATTACAGATAAATTTCATTAAAGATAGCTGATTAGTTTTGTAAGTGATATTAAAAAGATACCCATTCTTTCTCTAATATTAGTTTCTGTATATTTTTTTCTCCCCATTCCATAGTTTCAGCTCAGCGACGGTAAGTGGGCAGCGACACCCACCAATGGCGAGTATTTTCTTGGTGCTTATATATTTTTTAATGGGTATGCATTTTAGCTCTTGGTTAACCTTTCTTCTCTGTTTGTTTATTGATGATTAGAATGCTTTTTCGTTTTCTAGGTTTCCGTTAAATTTGTTGAAGGCACGCTATGTTCAATTGACCACACTACAAATTGAACTATGCCCAATTCATATGAGTGAATAATGCTTTTGGATTTAACAAACTGTGAGATAAAATCTTCTCGGTCACCTATAATTATAATGCTTCATTCCATTGACAATTAATCCTCTCACTTTCCACCATTATCAATGATATTATCTTTAAAATGGGTAAAGGTAGCTGAAAAGTTAGTTATTATTAGGTATTGAATTGCATTTTTATATCATCATTTCATTGTACATAAAATACCGCGGCAACGAATCAGAAAATCAACTAGTCCTACCTCAAAAGCAAGCTCCATCAGGATGCGCCAGGCGCTTTCGTTGGCATTCCTTCATTCCTTGGCGACGACAAGGCGTCAGGTCTGCGAGCAGCTCGGCGCGGCGGCGCGGGTCTGGGTCCTCTGAATTAGAGGAGAAAATTCACCGCTGTAGCAAATGGTACAGTAAATTAAGAGGAAAGCTACAGCGGTGAGGATTCGCACTGTAACAAAACTACTGTTCACAAGTACGAGAACTGTTCATTTGTTACTGTACTACCAGTAAATCTGATCCATTGGTTCTTGATCTAAAGGCAGAAAAGAAGCTCAAATTCCAACTACAGTAGGTTCTCTGAATTTTCTCCTGAGAGGACCCGGTTCCCTCAAGCGCGCGGCCAGAGAGTTCAAGTACGGATTGAAACTCGAAACAATTGTTTTTGTGGTGGGAACTGGGGAGCTGTGGCACCAGTAAACCGAACAAATCGGTTTAGTTTTAAAATTTGAAAAAAAAAATTAAAAAAACAATTGGTAAAAAATGATCATTTTTTTAACTTTTATACATTTGCACTAGTGATTTTCATAGTTCAGTGGAGTACAACAATTTTATCCGTGGCTCCAACTAAGTTGAATGGGAGGTACTGTGCAATTGACTTGTGGCTAGAGTTGACCTGTACAGTAAGTGTGTGCGCTTCGATGTTTTTAGCCACAGTTGCAATAGACTATTACGAGTGCTGCTGTACAGTGGCCAGCAGTGGGATTGGCAACTTCTGTGATAAACGCATCCCAACACACGCCCAGGACCAAACAAAAATACTACTATGGAGTAGTATTATTAATCACGAGCTGTTGAACCTTATCGTCAAAGGATCCTCGCACGGCAGCTTCTCGCAGGGGATCTGGATTGGGCGGGAAAATGTTAGAAGGTGCATTGATTTTAGGTTTGACTGTTAATGGCTCATTTTGTTTGGTATATTTGAAACTTAATAAAAAAATAGTTTATTTTTTCAGCTGATGAAAAGCAGCAGAAAAATAAACTACTGTTTAGTTCATTCTGAGAAGCTGCTGAATTAATAAGTTGTAAAATAAATTTGCTGTTTAACACATCTTCTACTTATTTCTGTAAATAAGTTGAAAATAAGCTGTGCCAAACAGCACCCATAAGTACTACGGCGTTGAATTATTTTAATGGGCCGGGAACGCTGCACATTCGTCTTTGAGCTGGACTGGGACTATGAAACGTTTGGATGATGGAGAATCAGCCCAATCCGAGCGTAATGCTAGTGGGCTGACCACTCATCCAAGCTGTCATTTCTCATTCGGCCCGAATAAAAGGCCTGTAGGGCCTGCGTTTTATACCGGAGTCCTGGTTGGAGTCCAGCCATCCAGCTCCAGGGGTCAGGTTGTGTGCGCAATTCCAGGGGCCGATCCACGAGATTGAGGCAGCATTCCCGGCCCAACGGAACACGGCACTGCGACAGGCGCACGTGAAGAAAGACTGAAAGATCGGTAGGAGTCCGCAACATCGTCGATGGGATGGGATTGGCTAACGCCTGAGACGAATATGCAGCGGTACCAATCGAGAGGCGAAGCGACGTGTGGAATGATGATTGGATGTCTTTCTCATTCTTTTTGAGAGCGCTGCACACCCATCTCAGGTATCCCGTAGTACGTGTGGATGATGGCGTACTACGCATCCATATCCTCTCCCCAGCGTACTCGTAAAAGTCGTACAACGAACGGACGACGTTCCTAAAGGCTGTGACTCGTTGTTTGAATCTATGCAGCCTGTTTCGCATAGGGGAGACCGGCTCAGATGAGGCTAGTTTGTGCGTATGCGACGATTGTTTGTTGTTTGGTTAGTTGCACGTGATCAGTTTTAGTTGACTGTATGAAAATATAATATATAAGGTTTAAAAAATAAAATAAATATTAAATAGTATTTATTGTTTTTAAATATACAATATTATATTAATCAAGACTTAATATATTTGTGACTAGTGCGGAGCAGCAGTAGTAGTAGTTAGTACTCCTACTTGTTCTAAGTGGCTAGTGCAGTACTCCGTGACAGTTTGGGTCTTGTTTGTGCAAGCGTGGCTCGAGAAAGCTTCTCATGCTGAGGGCCAGTTTATCATGTACTCCATCCGGTTTTAAATTATTGACGTCGTTGATTTTTAACATCAATTTTGATTATTTATTTTATTTACAAAATTTTTTTCAATATGTAAAATTATTAGTGTGATTTAAATTTTACTAATAATGAATCAAATAGTAACAAAATTTTACACATTTGAACAAATTTTTTGAGTAAAATGAATAGTCAAAGTTGAGGTTAAAAATCAACGATGTTAATAATTTAAAACCGGAGAGAGTAGTATTTTGAATTTGTGGTTTCCAACCGTTTTTTACTGGTCAAATATATCGGTGCTGATCAGTTTCGCAGCTCCAACTGTAAAAGAAACCCTGTTGCTAGTATGGTTTTTAATTTTTTTTTAAGAAATGGTGACTTTATTCATTTATTTGAAAGGGTAAAACAAAAAATGGTTTGTGTCGCTGTCGCCGTGAAATATGGAGTACTCCTACCTGGCTTACACGCCTGACTCGCTTCAGCATGCAACGAAATATTTGAGTGGCGAGTAAATTAATTTTATTCTGCAACTCGCAGTTGTACACTAGTACAGTATAGCTTAGAGCAAGTCCAACCGCTATCTAAATTTATTGTACTTAAATCTATATTTAGATCATTGGTAAATCAAAATTGGTATATAAAATTATTTACATCTTCAACAGATACCTATATTCATCATTCATCAAATTTTAAATCTACCAAATTATTATTATTTAAGCCCTATGTGCTATAGTTTTGAAATATAGGTCGATTTAAAGCATTGCTATATATAGGTAGCTAATTTGATAGAAATGCGGATAGGTAAATTTTAAGTATTGGTGTAGATATCTGTTAGATTGCTGTGTTTACTCTCTAATACCTAAATTAGTGTTTAGATATTTGATTTAGATATCTATTGGAGTTACTCTTAGACAACATACGAGTAAATGTCATTTTGTCTGCCCGTGCATCCTGCGCTCCTCCGGTAGCAGTGGTGCAGATAGGCTTGCTAATGGGTTCAAACTCACCCCACACCCACCCCGCACCAAATTAACTCAGCAAAATTATTCAACCCCACCCAAACTAAAAAATCTTAAACCCACCCCAAACCTACCCATAAGTTTGATTAGCCCTATCCCAACCCAAACTGCGGGTTCAACCTGTGAATTTGGCATGGGTTCTCATATTTATTGTAAGCCGTTGTTTATAAAATCTGTTGCTTGAATAAGATAAGCTGGGCGTTTGATAATCTTAATTATTTTCATTGGATTATCTAGCATGTGTATAAATTAACTGGAAGGCCCTAAAGACTAAGACCGATAATAGCTCATTTTTATTCTGAGATGAGGAGAAGTAATTTGAGGTCTTATGTGCAATTTTTTCCATGTCACTCGAATAACAAAAGTATTGATGGCTCAGCGTGTAGATAAAAAAAAAAGAAACAACGAACAAGAAAAAAGAAAGAAAGAAGGAAGCTTCCGTACATGTTAGCTTGCCGAGCCGTCACTCTCGCCTCTCTCTCTCTCTCTCCGTCAGGTGTGTGGATAAAGGCTGGCCGCTGACGATCTGTCACTCAACCCATGCATCTCCCATGGGTTCAACCCGCTACTAACCGTGGATTTTCACCCAATTTCAAACCAATATTTATATCAGTCTATTCCAGCTCAATCCAAATTTATATTTTAACCTATTTCAACCCATCCAAATGAAACCAAACTAATACCAAGCCATTGAACCCAAACGAACTCGCCCCTTTAGCAGCCCTAGGTGCAGCCGTGCAGGCAAGCTTTACCGGTGCAGGAAGCAATTGCAAGTTGGCGCCTTTGCATGCTACTGTACCAATCATGTCCCGGCCGCGCGCACCGGGCGCTTGCCGCAGCTTTTGCATGCTTCCGCTGCGGAACGAAAGGCGAAAGAGCAAGTCACGGACGCGCTGCGCCTGCCTGCTCAGTGCTCGCTCGTCCGCGTCAGCTCCAGCTCCAATTATTCGACCGCCAAGCTGACAAGCTCCGGGGCCTATAAAGGAAAAGTAGGAGTTGCCAATGCATAGATCTGCCGGGTCCCCGTCGCCGTCGACGCGTACCTGCCTCCTTGCCGGCCAGCTAGGCTGCGCAAGCTGTGCTGCGACGGACCGGCACGCCGGCGACAGTTGCAGTACACGCGCAGAGACGCGTGTCGCCGTGCCATACGCTGCACACATGTACTGTACTGCTCCTACGTACGTACTAGCTTGGTGGAGTAGCTCGATCGACCGGCTCCTTTTTCCCCGAGACCACGCTGTACTGGTGTGTTCCGAGAGGTCTTCTCCTCTCTTCCCGGCCAGCCGGCCGGTCACCGGCGGCCGATTCGAAGACTCGGGCGCTTACTATTTCTGTCCACGACCCGGCCGAGCGGTGGTGGCCTTAGCTAGTTAGCTGCACGTCCGCTCGTGTCTCGTGATGGCATCCAACACAGCAACACGTGCAGCTAGCGGTGGCGGAGATGTCCACCGATCGCCGCAGAGTGCTCAACCGTTTCCATTGATTTACATGCTTGCTTGTTTAGGCAGTCCTAGTGCTGCTTCAGTTCTTCTGGCCGGTTCTCATCCCCCATCAGCAGATGTGATAAAATTAAATAAAATAAACTGTTATTTTGATCAATGATTTTTTATAAATTAATTAACTTTATTATTATATAAGCTATATATTATGAAAATATTTTTCACGATGGATCTAGCTAGAAATATAAATTTTATGTTAATCGAATTTATTAAAACCGCATAAAATCATTGGTCAAAGTCTCAATTAAATTCATTGGTCAAAGCATGTTTCCATCTCCTGCTCCCTCTAGCTAGCTTTGGCCCAAATTCATTGATCATGATGTACCCAAATTCAAAACAGGGTTGTTGGCCCCAACTAACAACACTTTGAAAACTGGTTCGACCAGCAACATGATTCTAACAGGCTCATACTGTATAATGCAGTGCAAGAGCGCACGCAATCAGCTGGCCCGTGTGCGACATGACAAGGGCACGAAGAAAAAAGCGCCAATAGGACCCATCTCCACATGGGTCTCGTAACATCGCATGCAATATAATCCTGCCCATATGATTCCATGGCATCTGTTCGTCGCTAGTGCCCATGTGAACTGTGTCCGTGCAGGACTGAGTGAACATACCACAGTGCCAGGTTGTTGCCACTGGGTCAGTACTCTCTCTATCTTTTTTATACTCCCTCTGTCTTAAATTATAACTCATTTTAGAGCTCTCAAGTTTTTTCAAATTATAAGTCATTCTCATTTTCAATACACTTTTTTTTAATATTTCTTTATCTCTATTTTTTTTCTCCTCGTTTTCAGCACATCTCACATTTTTTATTTTTTTTTAATTTCTGTGACTCAACCCAAAACGACCTATTAAATTAGGATAGAGGGAGTAAGTGGTTTTGTGTTCGAACACGGAAATTAAAGAAGTGAAAAATGTGTGATGTTCTAGATATAGAATGAGGATGTATTAGAAAGAGAAATTATATTGAGAAGTGAGATGATTTATAATTTGAAAATTTTTGAGATGTTTAAAATAACTTATAATTTGAAACGGAGGGACTACTCCACCCGCATGCAGGTCTGGCCCTGAGGTAGGGCATGCACTCTCAGGCGCCCCGGAATGGGCACATGCGCTGGACTTTGCCGACACCAATCGATCGACGAGATCGCCCTGCTAAGAATCCTGTGCATCGGATCAATCGATCCTAGTAGTAAAATGATCACACCTATGCATGGTAAAAACTGCTTGCAGATTTAACAAAAAAAAAAACTGTTTGCAGAGGATAGACTACAGGCAAGCAGCTAGGAAACCGAGGTATTTCCTTATGCGGTTCGGCATTTTCAAAACCGGTTCACGCGCAGACATACCGACATGAATTTGGTATCAGTTGGCATCATTCTATCAATTTAGTTAGGTTTGAATCGATCGAGTTAGGTTGGTATCAGTTGGCATCAGTCTAGCTATCGAGTTAACTTTGCCGACATTTGCTTGTAGAAGGAAGCATATGTGATCCAGGGTTTGAGAAGCCAATCAAAACCGATCGATTTTTGTGAAAATCGGTAAAACTGATTCGATTCGATATTACCGAAACATCGATTTTCGCTGAAAATCGAGTCTAACAAAACCGGTTAACCGGTCGGTTTTTCACAAAAACCAAAATTGATACTATTCTGGTTTTCAAAACCTCGATGTGATCTCAAAAAAAAACTGAAGTCAAGCCTTATTTAGAACACAAAAAATTTAAAAAAATATCACAGTTTCACATAAATCAGTTCAATTTTTAAAATAAATACAAAAAACATTTCGCATTTCAAAAGGGAACTTAAAATAGTGAACTACTGGCTCCGTCCAGAATCATAATGTAAGTATTCCTGATCCCCGAGGCGGCAACAAGGTAAGAGGAAAAGTACTGAAATGCCCTCATTAAAGGAAAAACAACGTACTCCCATTCACTCGCGAGACCAGAGCCTGCCGCATCCTCTTCCCAGGAGCTCCATCAAAAGCCATAGCAGCTCCGCCTCAAAGCTTCGTGGGATGGCGCTGCTCACCGTCCCTGCTCACCTGGAAGCTCCTTCTCGGCCGAGCATCATGTAGCCGTAGCCGTCGTCGTAGCCGTTGCCATAGCCGTAGCCGTCTTCCCCTATCCATGAGCCTTCGCCGTCACCTTCTCAACCACAAGAGCTTCATCGCCGCCTTCTCTGCCATGGGAGCTTCGCCGCCGTCGTGTGCCTCGACTGGATTTGGTTGGATTTGAAGGTGGTGGCTGCCAGGATTGTGAGAGGAGGAAGAAGCTCTATCGTTTTTCACGTCCAGGAATGGAGATGGGTTGAGAGAGTAAATGCATTGTGGGGTTCACATGTACTTTAAATACTTATATTTATGAACGAATGTAGTATTTATTTGCGGCGTGCACGTCTTTATATTAGATTCGTGTTATTCGCTGAATTATTTGATATTCCTAGCATTCCTTCATTTTTAGATTAGAAGTTCAGGTCCCAGTTAAATATTGTTGCTTGACATCGAAAATAGGGATGATGCTACTCCGATGTAAACGATTTTCACAAAAATGTGATTTTCGCACCCGCCCCACCACTATATCATAGAAAGTGGCATAATTGACGTAAGTGCTATGAGCGAACTTTGAGCTACTCTCTTTGATTCTTTTTGTGTACTGCTTCATCCGTGAACTTTTCAAAATTTCTTAAATTATAAATCGTTTTCACTTTTCAAGATAAATTTTTTTTAATAAATCTTTACTCTATCTCTCCTTCGTTTTCATAACATTTCACATTTTTTTAACTCAAAACAACTTATAAAAAAATTTGAGAAAGTAGTTGTTTGGAGCTAACAACAGGTGTGGAGAGTTGAACACGATCGAATTGGTTATTGTCAATTGCTTATTTGGGTTGTAGGGAAGGTCAAAAATCTAGCTGCTCCTCTGTAGATCTGTGTCTCCAAAGTAAAGCAGAAACTGTAGTACCTTGACAAGCCAGGCACTTTGGATGGCTGTGACAACACAGGGGGCCGGGATGGCCTACGCTGCCACCAATGACACCAGAAGCTTCAACTTGCACTACCCCAGGTGAATTATTGTCTCTGTCCTTTGATAATTGTCATGTGCAACCGCTCAAGCATCTATATAAAGAGGAGGAGGGATCCAGGAGAGACTCAAGTCTCAGTGCTAGCACTGCAAAGATGTTCAGCTGAGAGAGAGAGAGAGAGAGAGAGAGAGTTCGTCAAGGGCCAATGGAAGAAGAGAGAGAGTACAGCCTTGCCTTGATCTCATTGGTTCCTTTATATGCTTTGTTAATGGAGCGTGAAGAAGGCTGTACCCTCTCTCTTCTTCTCTTAGCTTCTTGATGTTCAGCTGCAGGAAACGAATGTTCAAATCTAGTTTGTGGACAATAGCCCTTCGGTTCGTATTTCCTTGCTCATGTGATTCAAAGTGCTCATAATTAATGACATATGCATTATAAGTTCAATTACAGTATAATTCTGTGTGAAATATGCATGCTAACTACCCAGTAAATTTGGTGAATTCTTTGTTACTTTTGCATGCAATTAGTCCTACATCCAGTGCTACTATATTCCATAAATCCGTGTTGTCACTCATGTCAGTCCTACGACCTCCCCCCCTCCTCCCCTCCTCTTCCTCCTCAAACAAAAAAAATAGCGCAATGATTTATAATATTATTCAAAATCTGGGTTCACATTTGTTATGTTTTACTTTTTTTTAAGAAAATCCGTTATGTTTTACTTGTATCTTCTAAAATGTTATAAAAATGTTTGGTTGCTCACCTTGCCTAGTTTTGCTAATCAAAAGAACCAAACTCTCTCAGTAATTTGTGATGTGATAGTAGTTTAGAGTATCATAGTCTGTTACTCTTCAGCCTACTAAATGCTAAATAGTGCATCAATAGCATTCTAAGACAACGAAAATATCTTTTTCAAGCTGCAGCCGAGGTTTTCAATCAGTGCATAGCATATCCGTTTCATGTTCAAATGTAGAAAATTCCCCTCATTTTCCTCTCTTGAATTTGACTGATGAATCCTTATATGGACACAAATAAACCGTGGTTGTTGCCTAGTTGTTTTTCTCAATTTGGTAAATTTTCCCACGGTTAGATTTTTTTGCACATAAATTTATTCAATTTTCATTAGTAAACAAAAAACAATTAGATATAATATCATATATCAAGGTGAGGTTAAACTTTTCTCATTACCATCTCTGATATTATCTACTATGGCAGGATGACAAACTTTTTTTTTGTTTTTTTGCAAGTGATAAGGATGACTAACTTGTTAGGATTTCCTAACCATACATTGATTTACTTTATTTGTTGATATGCAACAGTTATTAAACTGTAATTCATGGGGGCAGATATTGACCTATCATTTGGAAGTCCAGCTACGTAGAAGAGAGAGCCAATAAAGGAATGGTATGAAAAGTGAATGAGCAAGGCATTTCACCAAACACCTAAACGTGCTGAATGGGAAAAATCAAGTGTTGTATTCCTTCAAAATGTATATTTATTTTATTCCTTCAAGAACCAAATATTTGCTTATAAACCTACATGCTAATCTCTTCTCACCAGTTCATGTATGACTTTAATTATTGCATTTTAGCTCTCGCTGCACATGAGCTAGCTGCAACACAAACATATCTCCAATTAAACCCTTGTGGATCAAATGCGCACGCATAAGGTCTGAAATCTGTTTGAACTATAAAAATGCTCTAATAATCATTGGATCATAGACAATGACGAGTAGCAAACGAGTAACACATTCTGTGACCTTCACATGTTATATTAATCTCCATTATATCAGATTACAGTTGTCGTTTGAAGAAAACATTGGATCTATGAGAAAACCTGTATATGTACACATCAAATAAATATATCACAAATTTTTTAAGAGAAATAAAGATAGCAAATGAGAATTGCCATATTACATCTTCCTCTTGTTGTCACATTGCCACGTATGCACCACCACCAACGTATAGTGTGCCTCCTTGATTGTCACTTACTCCCTCCGGTTTTAAATTATTAACAACGTTGACTTTTAAAATCAACTTTTATCATTCGTTTTATTCAAAAAATTTGTTCTAATGTGTAAAATTATTAGTTATGATTTAAATTTTATTAATGATAAATTAAACTATAACAAAAAATTTCACATTTAAACAAATTTTTTGAACAAAATAAATGGTCAAAGTTGATGTTCAATATTTTAAAACCGGAGAGAGTAATTCGGTATATTTCAACTCAATGGTATAAGGGGGGTCAATTCGGTATATTTCAACTCACTGAAAAACAGAGAGAAAAGAAACTGCATATATCGGCTCGAAGCTACAATGTTAAATCAGTGATTACTTGTGAGTTCGGCCTGCTGCTGCGCCGGAAGACTGTTGGCACTAGTGGCCTGACAGTGAGCACTCACTGCAGGCCCAGAGGATCGTTGCAGCTTGGCCAGCCAGGCCGCGCGAATCTCTCAGGAAAAAAATGGCCTCAAGGGCCCGTGGGCCGAGAGGTGACGGATCATGGAAAGGCTGAAAGTTTTGGACAAAAAACATCGAAAAAGCAATCGCGAAATGGAGTTCCAAATATATTTTTTTTGATGGAGTTCCAAATACGAACGCCATATTTCGCTGTACCTGCAAGTGCAAGAGGATATTTCTCCTTGACGCGCAGTCATGCCAATGCCGACTCTCATTGGTGGTCGCCGTGACTGTCATGAACCAAGCTCCACTCTATTCTATACTCTTTCATGGTACTCCATCGGTGGAGTCAGCACGGCGAACCGGCAGTCAGCGAATCATTGATCAGGAGTCGCTGTCCAGGTTGCCACCTTCCTCGTCTCCAGGGAAGAAGCTGATCCACTGCTCGAGCAACAACAGATCGAGCATCTCCGATTCTTCCCATTGTTCATACTCTCACGCTCCCTCAAAGTCCAACACGGAATATTGTTGGACAAAGACATGTGATATATATGTTAATTTGCACATTTGAAACATGAAACGTTGCTTTCTCGATGAATTTTTTAACTATTTAAATGACATCTGTTCAAATGACAAATAAGACTACAATATCTTAGATCCAAAATGCTAATGGATAGCTGGCGGACTTAAAAAATGCTTGCGCCTGAAGGGATCCCTTTGGATTCTCGGGGAAATAATGTACTGTACTATATCTACGCTCAACGAGGAAAGATCATCCTCGATCCTCAAAAGCTTTCTATAATTAAGCAGGCACCAACTTGCAGCAGCCAATGAACAATTGTTTACTCAAGGTCAAATGGATTGCCAAGATTTAAAAATAAAGATACCGTTTCTTGACAACTAGTAGCTTGATTAGAGCCAAACTATAAAGTACTCCCACATTACTAGGACAACAACGTTTCCAGGTCGATCGCTAGCTGATCAGTTGCACTTTAACAAGTGAGTACTGTGCTAAATTGGATTATGCAGGCAACTGTAGGGTGAATATTCCGACGAAGCCAAGAACGTACACGCACAGCAGCGCCATCGATCAGCTCAGCTACAGGAGGAGGAGTATAGCAGCTAGCTCCATGATCCCTGTGGACGCGAGGACGCGGAGGGTTGCTTAAGGAAGCGCATCTAGAAAATGGCTGTCAAATGGATGGTTTCATAAAGACGTGGTTTTGGCGGTTTTTGAATCCAAAGATATTTTTAGAGTCGTAACTCATAAGAACACTTGTCTGTTTTTTTTTTTTTTGAAAGGAGGATTTTTACTCGGTCCCGAACGCAGGCTGGTAAGCGCTCACCTGTTTGTGGAAGAGTATCTCCGGAGTCACGGTGGCACTCTTTTTTTTTTAAAGTCTAAGGCTCATTTGGAACGCAGGATTTTTGTAGAGTTGTACAAAAATTTTACAGAAATCAGTTTAATTTCACAGAAAAAACGCAAAAATAAAAAAAATTCTTCAATCTAAGGAGCCCTAAAGTTCTTAGTCATGGTCAAAATAAGAAATTCCCTTTGACCAACGACAATCTACGTATACAATGGACATGATAGTTTATCTATACTCCGTATATATTTTAAACCAGAGCGATGAATATTCACGGTACATAACCTCTGCCTGCCTTTTGCACCGAGAGTCAGAGACACCGGAGACACGGGCTTGTCCCGGCGCCAGACGCCACTGGATATGGTAGATTGGTAGTATGTCCGTTGGACTTGACGCTACTACCTCATCCGACACTGAAGGATATGCCATAGGCAGCGAAGACCGGTAGGGCTTGTCGTGGCATGCCGCTAGTAGTTATAGTAGGAGTTGAATCGGTCGTCTTTGATCGGCGGCAGACACCAACATGGTCGCCCAGAGCTACGAGTTGAAGGCGATGTCGAATCGCCGTGCTGCAACGTGCCACATTAATCAGCAGAGCGCGTGGACTGTTGACCAAGTAGAAGCAAGCCCGGCCCGCAAAGGGTCCTCTGAATTGGTGTGGACAAATTCAGAGCCATACTGTAGCCTGAATTAGATTTGTTTTTCCATTGTTGGATCAGAAATCAATGCCTCAGAATTCCTGCTACAGTAAAGAACTTAAAATAAAAAAGTACCACATTAATTTTAAATAGCGTTTTTCTACAGTAAAAACCACCGTGCTGTGATCCCTCTCATGTTTACTGATAGACTTAGTCTCGATACTGGAGATCCTAAATAGTTTATGTGTTAGATTTGTAAAATGATATATTTGAAGAGATTTTGTCTGTCAGACTTGTAAAAAAAAATAACTTTAATTGTATTTTTTGTGTACATGTAGTTTAATTTATCTTTGTTGAAAACACTTTATCGTGTGCACGTAATATAACTTATCCGTTATATTTTGTTACCTAACAAAGAATCAGTCCAGTGTGGTGAATTTATGCAGAGGACCCGCTTCCCAAGCGGCCAGCTCCAGATCCCGATCCGCCGGACTGCGACATGTCTGTTGTCATCCGCACCGCCGGTTTCAACGACCCGGCTCCTTATTAGCGCGCTCCTCTGCTCTCTGCGCTTTTCTTCTGAACCTGGATCTTACAAAAATATACAAGCCTTTTAGTTTGTTAAAGTTGATTAAGGGCCGTGTTTGTTATGGCTAGCGGTGAATCGATTCCACTTGCAGAATCACTAGCGAAAACAAACGGATCCGTAGATTTTCTTCCATTCTCATAATTATCCCTCCCAGATTCTCACAATCCAGAATCGCTCCCTCCGTAACTTGTGGATTTTGCTTGTCAATTCTGAGAATCGGTAGCGCTAACAAATATGGCTTAAGTTTGTAGAAACTATTAGTTAAATATAGATTATATCAAATCTAAAAATTAATTTTTATTGGAATAAGTCTATATTACCCTCTCAAATATAAGAGTGGATGCACTTTACTCTTTAACCTTTTAAAACCAGACACTTAACCCTTGATCTATTAAAACCATCTAAATAACCTCTGAACGATTTTTAAAGTAGTTTTACTGTTTATGGTCTCACATGTCAGTTTGGAATAGGTTTAATTCACTCTCTCAACTATTAATAGTGGTCTAATTCACCATTCAACTATTAATGATGGTCTAATTTACCCCATCAACTATTAATATTAGTTAGTTAAATATTAGAATGTTAATTATACATACAAAATTAAAAATTTAATAATTTAATAAACTAAACACGAAGAGGGTAAAATAACATCATCACATAATTGCTATTTTACTTTGTAATGTGCAATTTTTTTATTTTTGCATTCTATTTCTACATTTATTTTCTATTTTTTTGCATTTATTTTCATCTTTTCATGAGCATTACTGTTTTTTAATTTGCACATAACAAAGTCAAATAGTAGTTGCTCTAAAATAGCTCACAGAGCTATCTAAACAACTTTCAATATTTTGGAAGTTAAAATTCTGATTTTAAAATTTAGAGGGTGAAGTACCTCACTATTGATAGTTGAGAGGGTGAATTAGACCAACTTTAAACAAATGTAGAACTATGAATAATAAAACCATCTAGAGGGTTATTCAAACGGTTTTCAATAGTTCAAAGGTCAAGTGGTTTTAAAGGTTAGAGAGTGAATTGCACGCACCTTCATATTTGATAGAGTGATCTTTACTTATTCTATTTTTATTTTAGAATAGAGAAAGAGATAAAAGCATATACACGTCCGCAAGTAAAAAGAGAAAAGAAAAGAAAAAAATGTATAGAAAAGAATATGCATTTAATTAAATCAAACTGGTTAGATGCAGGCAATTAAACAAATACGCATATGCACCGCTCTAGTTGATGAAATATATGTCAATAAAGTACATTGACGTCACAGTAGCTATAACTTGTTAGATCGGCTACGCTGCAACTTCAACGTGACGGACGCGTGCACCTCACATAGTATGCAATGCGTCCATTCACCTTGAAATAAGGTATGAATGTCACAATAGCTATAAATTGTTAGACCGGATACGCTACAACTTCTGCATAACGGACATGTGCATCTCACAATGAATACCATGCGCCTACCAAAAGGCATGGATGCACTATTCAATGTGTATCTCTCCATCCCAATTGTATGCGTGTATCAAGGAATGAAAAAGCAATTTTTTGAAATTGTCATCCTTTGCGATTGTGAACCAGGTGAGGAGAAGTAAGACTCTGCGCGATTCCTCCGTCGCTTCTCGGTTCCATAAGTTGTTTGGACCTATATGTCTATGATTTGTATCTGAATGAAAATAAAATAGAAAGTGCTGAAATACCCAGCAAATGAGAGTCCACATAAAAAATAAAACAATAAATCTACACTTATTCAATTTTACTTTTACACCTCAGTTGAATTATAACTCTCACCATCTCAAACCGCAATTTGATACAAATCTACACCATTGATTGCTAGATTGAACAGTTAAGATGGTGTGCAGATCTCAGTTCCCCAAGGCAGGGAGAACCGCAGCCGACGACCACCAGGACCGCGGCGGCGACGGCTGGCATTGGCAATCCTCGCGGCTGATCGCCCGATCCGGCCAGGTCACAATCCTCCCGCTCCCGCTCGTTTTTATTTCTCTGACCCGCTTCCCTTCCTTACGCCCGTCTTCCCGCTTCGGCCCTATTTGGCGCCGCTTACCGCATCGCTTTTCACATTTTTAATTGCTTCTCGCTGCCAAACCGACAGCTTCTCGGGCCGCGTATCGCAGACGCGCTTCTCGCATTGTACATGAAATTAGAAAAACGCGAACGCGGGTTCCGAGCAGCTTCTCACCGCTTCTCGACCCTGTTGCGCCTCCGCACAAACCTCGCGCTCACTGTACACGTTGCAGAGGTGCAGCCTTGCCGTTGGAGCTCGCGCCGCCAGAGCCGGAGTCTGCGCAGCCTCGCCGACGCCGGAGCCACGCTGCCCGCAGCCGCTCGAGCTGA
>BCLF01000020.1:1521769-1559268 GCA_001602275.1 Zoysia japonica | reverse complement strand
TGAATTTTATAAATTATTATGCTATAATGCAACATATAAGTATGTCCCTTCTATGCTTAATAATAAATATACAAATATATTTCATATACAACTATATTAGCTTAATTAATTTATGCTTAAATTATAATTATTAGAATGAATTCAATTCCCACGATCCAAACGGGCTATAAATTTTCAATATAAGAATTTCAATATCTGAGAACACAAGATGTTTTTTCGCCATTCTGGAATTTGGATGTTTCACATGGAGAGTTAAAAAGATTTTCAATACATGATCAGAACAAATCCAAAAGCAAGCTTCCTCCGAAAATATAAATTCCGGAAAATAAAAATGGTTATCCATCGCTGTTCTCCAAAGGGTGAATTTTATACATGCTATTACAATTTTGTAACTTTAAAATATACTATTGATGTGTAAATGATAGATAGAGCCCTGCAAGTGAATGATATGTGATATATTTTAAATTTCACAAAATTGTAATGGTATATATCAAATTAATCCTTCTCCAAAAGGCTTGTATAGATTTCTACATCATGATTTTATCCACAAGAAATTTTCATCTACAACGGGACAAAATTATTGGCCGGCTTTTCTTTGATATTTACTAATACTTAAAAAATTCTTAGACAGCAAATGCAAGAAAATTAGAAAACCGTGAAGGCAACGTGTGGACTCCATACGCGAGTGAAGAAGGGCACATGCTCCAAACCTTTTCTGCTTTCCAAATACGACGGCAACGTGGATTTTTTATTTTTTAATCCTTTAAAAGCTAATACTGTTTTATTAATGACCCCCTTAAAATCTCCTCCATATTTGTAAAATCTGGTCTCTTTTATCACACCGATAATATTAGAGTGACTCAGTTCCATGTATAAAGTACTTGGTTACACCAATCTTTTTGGTGCGTTACTATATTACTCCTATATATCTATATATCATGGTAAATTGATTTGCGAAACTAAAGCAGGTAAGCTTACAAATATACTCTTCTGTTTTTAAAATATTGATATGTTGACTTCTAACATCATTTTTAACTATTCAATTTATTTTAAATTTTTATAATAATCGTAATTTTATTGTAATTTATTTTATTATTAGTGATATTTTTAAAATATGGTTAACATTTGAGCAAAATTTTTAATAAAATAAATATTTAAAAATAATGTAAAAAGTCAACGATAATCAATATTTTAAAATCAGAGGGATCGGTTATTAGTAGCTACTTATTAATTTAAAAGACCAGATAACAAAAAGAATCTTAGCAATATTTACGCCTGGCCAACTAAATTGTTTTTTTTTAAAAAAATTAGAAATGCCAAAAATAGGAATTAACTGAAATAGGATTAATAAATTAAATGATAGTGATTTAAATCGATAAAAACATGTTTAATGATTTAATGGATTAATAAATCAAATGATATCCATTTTATCCCTTCCGAGCCTCCCACCCTCCCCCCCCGCGGCGAGCAGTCGGCTCCTCCATCGTCCATCCGCTCACGCGTCATCGTGCGGCTACGCTTCGCTCGTTGCTCTGTTTGGTTGAGTGTCGAGCTAGAAAAAAATAGTGAATGAATTTTTTTATTTTCTTATAACCGTTAATCTTTAAAAATTCAAAGAAGTTTATTCAAATTTCTAAAGTTTCTCAAATTTGTTTGTTAGTTTCGTCTCGTCGAGCTCTTTGTGTATGTGCTTTTCGAGTTATTTCTAAAGCTGCGTAAAGTTGTTTAATTAGTTCTAAAATTTTCTAAATTTATTTTATTAGTTCATAAATTTTTTTAAAGT
This sequence comes from Zoysia japonica, assembly GCA_001602275.1. Taxonomy (NCBI): domain Eukaryota; kingdom Viridiplantae; phylum Streptophyta; class Magnoliopsida; order Poales; family Poaceae; genus Zoysia; species Zoysia japonica. The sequence continues at coordinate 1,557,485 of BCLF01000020.1, read as the reverse complement.
TGTTCCATTAGCTTCTAAAGTTTCCCAAACTCATACCGTTAGATTCGTCTCATCAATCTCTTCGTTAGGTACCCACCAAGTTATTTCTAAAATTTTTAAAGTTTTTTAAGTTAGTTTTTAAAGTCTACTGAGATTGTTCTGTTAGTTAATAAAATTTTCTAAAGTTGGTCCTTAATTTTCAAAGTTTTTCAAAGTTGTTCCCTCAAATTTGTTTCAACAAACTCTTTATACAGCTGTCCTCCGAGTTATTAATAAAGTTGTTTCATGAGTTTCTAATATTTATTAAAATTGTTTTATTAGTTCATTATATACAAACTTAGTAAACTTTGAGAATTAATGTAACAACCTTAAAAAACTTTAAAAATAATTTAGAGGGTATTGCACGAAGAGATCGATGAGATGAATTAAAGAGATAAGTTTAAAAAATTTTAAAAACTAACGGATCAATTTTAAAAAATTATAGAAACTAATGGAATAAATTTGAAAAACTTTAAGAACTAACAAAATAACTTTAGAACCCTTCAGAAATAACTCAAAGACCACCTGCACAAAGAACTCATCGAGATGAAACAAACGTAATAAATTTGAAAAATTTTAGAAGCTTGAATAAACTTCTTTGAATTTTTAAAGATAAACAGTTAAAAGAAAATAAAAATATTCCTTCACTATTTTTTTCTACTAGCCACCTAACCGCACGATGGCGCGTGGAGCGGATGGACGACGGAGAGGCCGACTGCTCGGTGCCGACGATCCTGATCCCCGTTCCTTCCGTTCCGACCACCACCACCCCGCCGTCGTGGCCATGGCCGCCACCAACGCCAACGCTGCGTGCTCCTCCTGGTTCTCTACCCACCGCGCCTTGGGAGCCGCCGCCTCCCTGCACCACTCCCACTGCCACCCCTGCTTCTCCTCGCGTTTCTCCCCGCCGCCAACCCCCGGGCTGCTCTGGCACCAGCGGCCACGGCGCGTGGCGCTTACCGCCTTCTGCTCCGCGCCGTCGCTTCCCCGCCACGGTCTCGTCGGTTGGCCGCGCCGCGAGGGAAACGCGTGGCTGCTCTCCTTCCGCGCCGACACAGCGGCGCCGGCCACCGCGGCAGGGGACTCCTCTCAGGCGCTCTCCGCGCTGCTCCCGCTCGTCGTCGCCGCCACCGCCGTCGCAGCGCTTGGAAATCCCGCCACCTTCTCCTGGTACGCCACCTGGGCTCTTCAAGAAGGTTCTTTGGATTAATTTCTTGGACAGCGCATGGTGCCATGGTGGCTTATTAAATTCTGATCATCTGAAAGGGTCTCGAAGGATTACTACGCGCCTGCGCTGGGCGGCATCATGCTCTCCATTGGTATCAAGCTGTCCATCCACGACTTCGCTCTCGCTTTCAAAAGGTCCATTTTTTTAAACACTGAGCAAGAAAAATTCACGGCTTCAGCTGCTTGATGCTGAAATATTTGTTTCTTTATGCCTTTCAACGTCCAGGCCTGTCCCTCTGTCGATTGGGTACGCTGCACAATACATGCTTAAGCCTCTGTTGGGCGTGTTGATCGCAAGGGCATTCAGGGTGCCATCAGAGTTCTTTGCAGGTTTCATTCTTACGTGCTGTGTCTCAGGCGCTCAGCTATCGAGCTATGCAACCTTCTTGAGCAAAGGGGATGTGGCGTTGAGCATTTTGCTCACCAGCTGCTCAACAATATCTTCAGTGGTTGTCACACCTTGCCTCACTGGATTGTTGATTGGTTCGGTTGTTCCAGTTGATGGAATTGCTATGGCGAAATCTATTCTGCAGGTACATGTTTTGCTGCACATTATTCATGTCTAGTCTTTGACAAACCTAACGTTTCAATTTTCTGGTTTACAGGTAGTTCTTGTTCCTGTGACTCTAGGCCTTCTCCTAAATACATATGCAAAGGGAGTGGTGAATGCTATACAGCCAGTAATGCCGTTTGTTGCTATGGTTTGTACATCGCTATGCATTGGCAGCCCTCTTGCTATCAATAGGAACAAGATCCTATCTGCAGAAGGATTCTTTTTACTTCTCCCCATAGTGGCTTTCCATATTGTTTCCTTCATCGCAGGTTTCTGGATTTCCAAGTTGCCACAATGGAGGTAATTCTTATGTCCTGATCCTGTTTTTTAAAATTGCGCTTTTGCTTATTTTTAATTGCATTGACGCCCATTTCTTTTCTCTGATCTGCAGGCAAGAAGAGTCTGTATGCAGGACAATTTCAGTGTGCACTGGAATGCAGAGCTCCACCCTTGCTGGACTTCTCGCCACACAATTTCTCGGAATCAGTCAAGCAGTTCCTGCAGCATGTTCTGTTGTCATCATGGCCACATTTGGGTTGACCCTTGCATCATACTGGGGTGGTGGATTACGAATAAGAGATGTCATCACGGGATTCTTTCCACAAGCATCTCCAGATTTGGGCTCATGATAAAGCTGCAGAATGCTGTGTTGTGATTCTTTCAGGGATCCCTCTGACACTCTTCTGAAAAATCAATCGCTTTTATGAAGCTGGAGCCGCATGGAAGGTGTCCCCTGGTGTGATTCTGCACGATTTACACCGTGGCCACAAAACATTGCTACAGGCTATAGGGCCACAAAACATTGCTACAGGCTATACGCTTTCTATGATAAGCATGAACTAGAACAACCATACTACAAGAACCACTCGCACAACATGGAGGGATATGGCAGTCATATACTAGCACCATACTATAGACTAGGTTTTATTAGTTGTCTCTCATCTTCTCCTTGTATATATTAGCTACCACCAGATACAAATCGAGTATAATGCTCGCATATTAGGCGCATAGTACTAAACCGATGTATAGGCAATATCATTGCCTCTGGCGCCCATTCCACCCTGTGAGCATGTTCCCTTTTTTCTCTTCTTTGCAATGCTTTCTATTCACTTAAACTTATAAACAACAAAGTAGGGGGGTGAATCAAAGCTCAAAAGGTTCATTTTGTAGCTGGAAGTTAAACTTTTTCCCTCAGCTTTTATGCTGTTTCCTGCTCCATCTGGCAAAGGCGTTTTGTGGCTGGACATATACTCCTTACTAAAGCTCCATGTGCAGTTTCCTTGCAGAAAAAAGGAACTTGGAGAAATTCAGCTTGTACTGTTACTGAAAATGCAGTCAGTGCTGATAATTAATTACTTTGATATTTGTACAGCAAACAGCAAGCATACAGGTGAACTCAGTTGTTAACAGTTGGGGGTGTTCACAGATATAGTAGACTCCAATTACTATTCGTGTCCTTGTACTATTCGTATGCTTGTACAATGCAGGTCCTGAGGTCCATTTCACTGTCGTTTGTAGTAGGACTGAGCTGTCCATTTCTTAGTTTGTCGCTGAATCTAGCCACCTCGCGTGGGCACTGAGAGCTACGGGCATCAGGGCAGGCTAGATATTTGAGGCTTTTGATCCAATCAAAATAAGTTGTTTTTTTGACTTTTTGAAATCGACGTTTGGACCATTTATTTTATTAATTTTTTTTAAAAAATACAAAAATAAATAAGTCAAGCTTAAAAGTATTTTTAATAATAAATCGGTTCACAATAAAATAAATATTTTTAAATTTGTTTTTAATAAAACGAATGATAAAAAGGGAGAAGTTTGAAAATATAAGACCACACTTATTTTTGGACGGAGGAAGTACTTAATTCTCATTTTCCTCGATTAGTTCTTTCATCTTAACTAAATTACTCTAAGTGATACTAACAGTACTGTTTTGTGCACTATATGGCCACTAACCGTACAGTGATAAGAATCACCCTTCTATTCGATTTCTATTATAAAGATAAGATATATCTACTTATTCACTTGTATGGAACCATGCTTGTTGCTGCTTTTTGAAGACCCCTTGGTATTCTCTCGATGACTCATCTTTCCACAATTCACTGTAACATTATGTTGTTACTTAGGGGTGAAAATTAATCACCATTAATGTACCCTTCTATTCAATTTTTTAAAAGTGATGGAAATTTTAATAACTTTGTTCATTTTCTAAACTAAATAAATTCTGAGATTAACTTTAGATGCACATATTTACACCCCTATTGTTACTTCTCCACCTTCTAACTTCTGATTTTTCAAAAGTCTATATGTTTAACCTGATATCACAGTGAGCTAATAATAATAATAAGAATAAAAGTTTGAGATAATAGCTTGTATGACTCTGTTTTGAATGCTAATAGCCAATTTGACTTCATTTTTTGAACTTGGTTTATTTGACCCTGTTTTTAAACTCTGAATAGCCAATTTAACCTAAAATTTTACTTATTTGACTCTCTTTTTTCAACAAATGTGGATCAAATTGACTATTCGTAGTACAAAAGTAAGCTTAAATAAGTAAAGTTCAAATTGGCTATTAGCCTTCAAAAGAGGGCAAAAGCAAATGTTCTTTAGGCTTCTTTTGAAACATGAGATTTTTTTTTCTGTGAAATTGAACTAAATCCTGTAAAACTTACGAAAATCCTACCTTCCACTTCAAAGTTTAGTGGCTCGTTACCTAAGCATTGAAGCAAGCATACTGACCATCTCATCCATCACAGAAGCTCGAGTTTCAAAAATTCATATTCGAAGTAAGTTTCAATTATAATTTGAAACACCAAAAGTGATTGTAGGACGCGTGAGAGCCCACCAACTCCATCCCTGGTAGTCAATTTTTCAAGCGACGGCCAGGGGAATATTTCGTGGTAATACAGCGGAGGTATACTCACCGTCCATCTTGTTGGCCAAAACCCCTCGGACGGCCTGGCCGTGGTGGTGGTAGCTCGAGAGGATGCTGCGTTGCGTGTACACGCAGCGCCGGTGGGCGCACCGCCGCGGCGGCTTCGTGACCGGCGGCACAGGCTGGTCCAAGCCGCCGCCGCCGGGCCTGGGCCCCGCCCCGAAAAAGTCGGAGTGGTGGGCGGTGGACGGGGAGATGCACGAGATCGGGGACGGTGTGCCGCATCGCGAGCGGTTCGCCATCCCGCGGGACAACCTCCCCAACCGCCGCCGCAAGCAGATGCGTGAGCAGTTCATGCGCCGCACGCGCCTCGTGCTCAAGGACTCGGTAAGACGCTGCCGCGCCTCGCGGACCTCCCCCGTTGTTGCTCCTCCTGATCCCCCACGCCTGTATTGCCATTTGCCACCCTTATCCCCTAAACCCTAGAACATATCGCCATCAGCTGTCTGCGTACTAGTTAAGTCACTTTGGAAATGCGACGAGTAATCCATCAAAACAGAAATTTGATTAACCCAAGAGTTTTCAGTCGAAATGGGTTCTGTTCGTAATTACGTTTAGCATCCCTGTTGATTATTACTTATGGAGTGCTAAACTATATTACCCTGGTTATCTTCCTGAATGAATTCAAGCGAAATCAATTATTGCAGAGTGATTCCAACTTTGTTTCTGAAGGATTTGCCAATTACACACTTTTGGCACTCCAAAAACTTAGCTGAAGCAATTGGCAATTATAAACAAATGTATAGTAGCCTGTAGTAGTTTGACTATCAATTATGGGAAGCAAATACTTACAAGTTAGTGGAAGTGTAAATCTTGCACGTTTCTGTACACATTGCTAAGCCTTTCTCGAATCAGAATATTTTGCAAGGTCTTGTATGCATTCTTTTTTTTTACACTAACCAATATCCAAGCTGATATAACAGGCACATTATAAATTATCCATATCCTAAAATATAACCTTGTTCGTATACTTGGAAATTACTTTTTTCATAAAGGAACTAATTGGAAACCACGTTGCCTCTTTAATTTGGGTAGGCATGACTGTTCCTTCTAAAACTTTTCAAACAAGCATAGCGCTGGACATAGACGACAATTGCTCTGAGTGCTTTCAAATATTACCAGGCATTTACTCTTATACTAGGAGACTGATCACCGGAAAAATTACAGGAACACGAAACCTGGTGCAAAAAGTATATGGAACTATATCAAGAGCTTAGAGAGAATTGGGAAAGATTGTACTGGGATGAAGGTTATTCAAAAAAGATTGCAGAAGATCATGCTAATTATGACTCTGCTGAAGAAGATGATCTGGACTTCTCCCCATACAGGTAGAAAGTCCTTGTTTTCTGTTTAATTATTTGGTTAACTTTGTTATTTATTGTCAGCATTATGGTCATTTAAGTTCAACCTTAGTCTCTTGACTATATCTTTTAGATTATAACTGGTCCTTCATTATTTTATTGGATTATTGCAGTTTGTAAATGCTTACAAATACTTTTTAATTGGTTGCACATCCTAGTGAGTCATGCTATTTGAACAAATCAGTTTAATATTGCTCTAGGCAGGGTCTAATTATTGTTTATGAATTGCAGCAGGAGAAGGCGTTCCAATGTGGAACCAACCAGGGTATGTTTTCTTTGTCATAACGATAGGTGTTACTTATCACTTCTTTATGCAAAAGGAATTTCATTTTCCTTTGTATTTGAGAGTAAATATGATTATACGTTGGCTATTTCACATACTCTGTATTTTCATCTTGCTCAACATTTGTATGCAATCTTAGTAACAGGAAGAAAAAATCTGGAAAAAAGGATCTGGCATGCAGTGGTCATCCTTCTTTATTTCCTCTCAGTTGGCTAGCACAGTATGTTTTATTAAAGAAATAGCTAACTGAACATGACATTATAAAAAGGAATACAAGAGTCACCTCAAAGTGATGGTATAAATGCAAGTAGCCCTTATAAAAAAGTTGTTGAATAAAATCGTTCATCACATTCAAATGGAGCCTAATTTATGTAAAGCTGCAGCTGTGCAGATTCAGTGACACTTCTAGATCGTCCTTTCAGTCATAGATGGATTTTCTATTGCAATTACTTCTCCTTCTTTGTGTGGGAGTCCTGATCCCTTTGTACAGTCATTCTTTTTGCCTCCTTGTTTTGGGGCTTTCTTCAGCCTTATTGAGGCCTTGTACTTAACTCTTATTTTTCTATTTATATTTATTTAGCGCAGTAGGGGCTTCCCTTACTGTATTAACTTCAAAAAAGATAAAAATTACTCCCTCTGTTCACTTTTATTTGTCATTCTAGCATTCAAAATTTGTTCCCAAATACTTGTCATTCCCACTGCCCAATACACTTTCTCTCTTCCCAACGTAACTTTCTCTCTTCCCAATACACTTTCTCTATTTCCAATACACCTTTCTCATTGCCCAGTGCTTTTTCTTAATTCCCACACCTGGAGCTAGAATGACAGTTAAAAGTGAACAAAGGGAGTATCTTTGTTATGTCCCAAAAGTGGGGTTAACTACTGGTTACAGGAATTAAAATAGAGTGTTGACCTATCAAAAACCTACTTTAGGAAGGTTTATTATAAATTCATTGTCCTTGTGCGTTGTTCCTTGAACTCATATTGTTATCTAGAAATAGCTGTACCCAGGCTTCTCAAATTTGTCCAACTTTTGGGCATGCTCCTTTTGAATAGAGGATAGGTACTAGGGCCTTTTGAAATTAAGTTACATGTTGGAGGCAGGGGCGGAGCTACAGCTTGCCACCAGGGTCAGTTGAACCACACAAATCAATGTATTTAGCTTACAAATTCATTCATGACCCCAGGAAAAATTCATTACTGACCCCAGCGACCAAATTTCCTTGCTTCGCCCCTGATTGGAGGAGCAAGTTTCTGTGAGTTTAACAATGCATGGCGCGTTTGCTCTAGTCTAATGTGTCTTGGTTAGAATTGTCAAATGTATTGGAAGTGAATGGTTATGTTAAATTGTTCCGTACATTGTACTTCCATATGAAATTTGTGGTGCTACTTCTGTACTTCATGATATGGGTTAACTTGTTATTAGTTCTTTAAATAGCATACTAGTTGGCTTTTATTGCGATAAAGAGTATAACCATGCTTGATGATATTATTAATATATACATGTTGCCATTAATTGATTTTTTTCTTCTGCTGTACTAATGTTGTGTTTGATGAATTTGTACTGCAGGAATTTTCTTTTGTGGCAAACAAACAAGGGGAAACATGGGAAAGGGTTACTCAAATTCGTGACAAGTTCGAATACGATAGGGAAAGGAGAATAAGAGAACGAGGTAAAAATAATGTTGTTGGTGGTAATCTGCTGTATATCTTCTACATGTTCTCTCGTATTAAATAACTATATATAAGCTAAGTGATATTAGGCATTCCAACTATTGCCATCGGTCGCACCAATTGAATGAATGCATTGTTCCTGCAATAAATATTTCATGCTTAATGGGTTGTCAGGAATGAGCGGCATCTTGTCATCTCGTTCACAACCTTGTAAAATGTACAGTTGCAGATAGTTTTGCCTATGAAGTTTCAGTTATTGCTTCCATCATATGTTGTGTAGCAATATTCACATTTTCTTGTTCTCCCTCTGTGATGCAGCATTTGCTCCCATGAACATGGAGAACAATTTTGGCCGGCATGACCCGAAGTTCAGAAGCCATGATGATTCAAGTGTTGCCTCAACACGCATGGAAGACAAGGGTTCTCGAGTTCCAGCTTTTGGAAACCGTTCTGACCGAAGCTCGCAATACGACTCGAGTTTCAGAAACGACCGTGGTTCACATTTTCATAAGCACTATCCAGATTTCCGAAGCCAGCATGATACTAGGAACCAGTCATTTGATGACTAGAAATACTCGGATTTTGCCTCGAGCAATCTGGCTAATGATTTTGCAGGCAACTTGAGCATGGTGAATTGATTCATCTTGTTTGATGGTTAAAGTCAGTAGATTCTGCAAGTCGTGAATGCTATAAGAGCTGTTTATCATCTATTTGTAAGCTTGTAATGCCTCCATGAACAGTCAAGCAAAAAAAAACCTGCGGTGTATTTTAGTTATCCTTGATGTGGAGTAATTAATCATTTCAGTATTGCGCAAAGAAGCCTTCGTACTTGCGCGCGTGTCGCAGGTGCTTCGCTGCGAAATGTAGATGGCAATCCTGAAAATAGAAATCGAACAGCAGATAGATCTATGGGCCTAGCCCAACCAAATATCAGGGCTTAACCCAGGCCCACTGTTCAACGCCTGTTGCTTCAAAGGTGCTGATGACGAGCGAACACAACCGAACGGCCCAGAATCCCCATATCAAGCTACAAGAGAATCGCATCGCCAGCCGCGCGAAACCCTCCCGGCTCAGCCTCTTCCGCGCAGCGCCGCCGTCGCCTTCGTGTAGGGCTCGCCCCTCTCCGCCGCCGCCCAACCCGAGCAAGATGGTACGTACGACCCGATGGTTCCCTCTCCCGCTTCTTACGATCCCGATCTGCTTCCCTCGTTCGGTCCTTTCCGGTATCCTCGATGTCCGATCTGACAAGATGTTTTCTCGTGGTGATGCGCAGGTGCTCCAGAACGACATCGACCTGCTCAACCCCCCGGCGGAGCTCGAGAAGCTCAAGCACAAGAAGAAGCGCCTCGTCCAGTCTCCCAACTCTTTCTTCATGGTACGAGCCCCCCTTTTTCCCTTGTGGCGGGGAAAGCTATAGTATCTTTTGTTCCTCTTTGCTGCGTGATCTAATTGTGAAATCTGTTTCGTGTATTGCAGGACGTCAAGTGCCAGGGATGCTTCAACATGTAATTTCTCTTGGCCCTTCCAACTCTCTGTTTTCCTTTTTAGGTTTATGCTTGTAGTATTGATAACTGAACGGTTGTAGTCTATTTAAGATCTGCCATTCATGTGTACAATTGGATTATAGATAGTCCTGCCATTTCTCCACGCTAGGTTCGTCACAGTCATTGTAAGATTGCGTGGAAGCTAAAATGACACCTGGTTCATTAGGAGTAGGACATACAAATTAGCCTATTAATCGGATGCAGTATTTCTTGAGAATAACTAATAACTAAGTGGAGTAATCTTAACCTGCCAAAAGACTTTATGGGGGCGATTCTTAGCTTTCAATTTAGTTGATGGTATCCTTTTCCTTTAGATTTTAAAACCATTTTCTTGGAGGTGTTAGCTGGAATTTGACCAGTTAATGGTCCAATGCTAGCGATGTTTCATTTTTCTGTAGGCTTCAATAGTTCTGTACTATGAGCTTAGCATCCTAGGTAGATTGCTGATTGTGATCACTTCCTTTTGATGTCCTAATATATTGATACTTGTATAGTGGTTGTCTTACTTAAATGTTCAAGGCCTAGATGATATGGTTTGGCGGAACATAATTTTGTGCTGATACCTTCCTCATAAGACATTGAGTTTCGCTCAGCATGTACTGTATATTTGTCCAATAGGAATTTATTATTTGATTGTTCATAGTGAATTGCTTGTCCAAGTAGAGGATCATAACTTTATTTTCTTTCTTTTATGTGTTTCGTAGCTCACCAATGCCATGGTTCAATTTTATGTTCTTGCAGAACCACTGTTTTCAGTCACTCCCAGACTGTTGTCGTGTGCCCAGGATGCCAGACTGTGCTCTGCCAGCCCACAGGAGGAAAGGCTAGGCTCACGGAGGGCTGCTCCTTCCGCCGGAAGATTGATTAGAGCATAGTCTCAAAGACAATGTTGAGCGGAAGTTTCACTTTACAGTAGTCTTCCAATTTTGCTCCACGTGATATATTAGCTTCTTGAACTGCTGCTTGGCTTAAGGCATTCATGTCTATTCCAGTGCTGTGCATGGGGTGCTACTCTACTCAGTGTTGTGTTTGCCATCTGGTTTATCTAATCAAAATTAGCTAGTGTTGTTTTTTATTGTGATGAACTATTGATGATCAATGTCAGTGAAGGGTTATTTTGCACTCGTATGATCACTTTTTGTGAAGCTTTCATCTGGCACATATTAATCTCTTGAATTGTTCCTACCTACATGATCCCCAAAACTTAATTTGTCAGCTTGCCCTTGCATGATTCAACAAAAAATTTTCTTTTGCATGACCCAATAAAATTTGCCTTTTCACCCCTCTGTATTTCGCGTGTGATCTTTGAATCGTTTAGCATTTGAGCATGCACTGGTGTTCACTTGTTACCACCTGCCTTGTATTCAGCTGTCCACTCTTGTAGGAGTATATATACGTACTGGTCGTCTCTTATAAATAAGCTAGTTAGGAATAGGTGGCGCCAGGATAAGTAATCAAAGAAGGTAGTGTCATGGCTGCTGAGCGTGATGTGATACATGTGTTGGCGCTTGTCTGTTCTGGTGAGATTGGTCGTGCAGCTCAGGTCCTTGTCGAGTCCGGTGTTCGTCGTACGTCGGGCTCGTACGTGCGGATAGCTGGCGATGTGTAGGGGTGCTTCAGAATGAGCGGCATCAGGAAAATTTGGTACTGGAACTCCAATTTGCTCTCCACAGTGGGAAAATGGACAGCTAGATAAGCATACGTAGAAACTAGTAGCAAGATGTGTATATTACAATATGCCTTGCAGAAGTTAGTAATAAGACTCTCTCTCTCTCTCTCTCTCCGTGCGGCTCAATGCACCATTGTTGACGAGCAAACAGGTCTCATGAGCCATCGATCTGGAGTTTGTGGTTTATCCGGAGTATGATCAATCGATCGCAATGCAGCTAAATCCATACATTCCTTTGTACGAACATGTAGCGCAATGGTCCAGCATGGGTACTTATTCTCGTTTTGGGTGAAATTATTTTCCGAGAATTGGTTTTACAAAGTCACAGATGTAAATTAGTATTCATATGTGTAGCTGTGTGTATTATACTTGTTCATTTACCCGTTTCACTTCTCTTACCATCTGCCGTGTGCCCAATGTACCTCTGGCTGCGGAAGTAGTGTAATCTTGATCTTGTTCTTTGAAGGGGCTATACACACACTCGTGCACACATGTTCAAACGCTGTATGATCATTAAGTAGCACATATATTTTCCACCAAATATTTAGCCTGGCATAAAGTGCCTGCAGTCGGCATATTTGCACCGGCTATGAGATTTGGGTGCTCATAAATCTAGCATACCCTGGTCTGTCGACCTAGCTATGTGTTACTCCGCTGCAAGGCAATGAAACACCAGCACACTCTCAAATCTGCTACGCACGAGAGGCTTAAGGAAAACAAGTCAAGGTATCAGGCGACACCATGGCGACAGAAAACGAAATAGCACGATGTCTGCCGTTGCAGGGGTTGTCAACATAGCAAGGCATCAAGCTATATACATCTTCACGAAGCTGCGAGAATGCGTGGTCACCGGTGGTGAAGGACGTCATGATGCACCGGCGATGTCGACATCCTGCTCAGCATTTTATCGACGCTCTGTGCACATCTGGACTCGAGAAAATTCGTCCTAACCCGCTACCGCCGTGCGTTGGTGCAGTGTGCGCTAGCCGTCACCGTCTTGGATGCCTTGGCTACCTGTTTATATCTACGGCTTGTTTTCAGTGTTTGGTGCCATGTCGCTACAGAAAGCTACGATGTCTATCATGCGAATGTCACTGTAACAATTATGAATGAATACGTTAGTGAATTGACATCGAAACATGGAAGCACATCAGTGTAGCACAGGGCCTGTCGTGGAGCCGTGGTGCCCAGTGACTGACACTTGAAATGTTGTACGCATCAGACTTCACAGCGCCGACAAGGTCACCAGAAGGAGGCAGCTGACACAGTCGACAGTGAGAGCGGCCGTACGAGGAAGCGGCGTGCTCTCCTGTCTCCAGCGCGTAGCCGCCACACGTGGTCCTCAGGTCATCGCCGGCTCCCTTGAATTATGCATATTTTGATCGCTCAATTGGTGCAATGCTTAATGACCCAAGATGCTGTTTGAATTATGCTAGAAGGCGGCCATCATTCATCGTAACAATGAACCGTGCATGGTTCAAATTTATGATTAATTATTTGAGTGTGTAGAAGGATATATCCCACATATTCCACCGTTGGCCCTTATAAAGTTACCAATATAATGTTCCACCTACTGACTCGTTGCATTGTATAGCAACCAATGCTTTGAATCACTATAAATCTGTAGATGAACTGGCCAAAGGCTTCTCGATCATGTCTTCCAGCCCTGCTATATTATTATGCTTAACTTTGGGCAAACTATATATGGTCGTTATCAATAGTAAAAAAATGTTTCTTAGGAGTATTAGCATTCCGAATCCATATCGGATGCTGGCAACACCAGCGCATGCTCAGTCATTAGGAAAAAGAGGCGCCAGGAAAACAAGTCAAACCATGAGGGGGTTGTGGTGAGGGGCTTTATGCACTTGCTGTGCGAGGCTTTTGGTATCGTTGTGATGCCACTCAATGAAAAGATGGAAGGAAGGAAAGCAGCGTAGCGATGATCTGCACCAATGGGGTGACCTAGCTATCACCTACGGTTCCGTCACCGACCGTGCTGATTATTAGCTGCTTAGCAACATAGGAAGCATGGTGAATTTCCCTTGCTTGCCTGTCAAATGGCATTTGACACCGTCTTTCAACATTATACATGCACCGGGAGCATATGCCGTTCCACAGTGGGGAAGAACTTCGACATGCATGGAGTCACAAGACAGCATATATCTTTTTAAGACTTCTCGTTTTTACTGCATGACACAGCTTAGAAGACAATGTATTTCTGCTCATTTTGGACCATTATCTAAATGAGTAAAAATATATTTTAATAAATAATCAGAATTTTGTCTACGTAGCCAAATCAGGCCATTAACTACCATGTTTCTGGTTTTTGGCTTTGTATGATGATATAAAATCAGTAGTTAATAACGGAATGGAGGCCTACATCCAACTAAGTATATTTGTGCTGATCCGTTCAGTTCAGGCTGTATAAATACTCCATGTTTGTCTTATGATTCCCACGACAAAGACACCTCAAACCACTGTACAGTTTGGCCTCGTTTCCCTTAATGAGGCATCTTCTTCTTATATTAACATATGCCGGAACAAACATTATTCCGGGTCATTCGAAAAAAAACCATGTATATTTTTAACCTGATGATTAATTAGCCTATATCCTCATGTTAGTGAATATATATTACTGGGATGTAACAATTAATGACAACATTATATTGTATTTGAAATTCATTACACTCATAATTTAAAGTACATGGAAAGACGCTAGGATCTCAGTTCTCAACCACGTCATGCATGTGCCCCTAGAGTTTGTCCTGCCAATTGTTGCCAATTGATAAATTTCTGTGCACGAATGCGCAGACATAACTAAGTTTACCATGTGCCAGCATGTGCGTGATGAAACACTTCCTTTTTCTTAAAGCAATTATTTACTGCAATTTTAAATCAAAATTCACATTCTTGGTATCTGGGAATTCAATGGTTACAATGACTCCAAAATCTCAGGTGTACAATATTAGTTCCATGTACCAGGCTTTCTATATAACGCAGAGCCATGAATCAAGTCTCACCATGACCCATCCATGCAACAGCCAACTTGCTCCTTTTTATGGCTTCCCTCCATCATTCCATTCTGAAGGCTGCATGTGAATCAGACTAACTACTCATAACCTCTAACTAGCTACTGGTTAGCATCCTTCCCATATGGTGTAGGAGTACCAAGATACTGGTGGATATAAGCTCTACCTCAATGTACACGCTTGGGGTTCTTTGGAATGAGCGGCGCCAGGAATGCAAACAAGGTGCACTAGCACTAAAAAAGAACAGTGAGTTGATTTTGCATCAATCAGAGCTACAATCAATGCTTGAAGTTTACGAGTAAACTCTTATCATCTTCTAGCATAGGAGTACTTAGCCTGCTTGAATTTGTAACTAATTGTCTCCTAATTGAGTCTCATGACGAATCATTGTAAAGAAGGGCTATGGCTCAAGTTTCAGCTAGAGAAGCTTCAATTTGTTCTGTAAGATATACTGAACGTTTAATTCCAGATAGTAGCCCTGATTAATAATATTTAGATCAAACATGGAAACATTTAGTCAAGGTCGGTACAGTCAGATTCTACTTAGCAATATACTTACTGAATTCTATCTTGGAAGTTCTTCATACTAACAAGATATAAAGGAAGTCTTGGCTTCGGTTCACGTGTTAGCAACATTGCGTTTGACATCTCACCACAACTAATTCGGATGGTGTTAGCAACCATTCACGCCATTCTCTTCTTAGATTTTAGTATTAGTTCAGATTAATAATGAAACGCGCAACAAGGACAGTGGCAAAGAGAGGGCAGGAGCCAGACACACAGATGCAGTTTTCAGTGTGCACATGCATGCTTCGACATTTCAATGATAATATGAATGGAACGTACGTGCGTATTGCTGACATCGGTGTCTCTCCTGCCTGTGCACATGCCCTGTGTCGACGACGAAAAATTCGGATCAACGCACCGAGAGCACTAGGTTGTACGGGTCGCAACAGATTAGATCTATAAGGTTACCTTCGATCTATTCGTGAAAATGTAGCTATCACGATTTCGTTATAAAGGGCGGCTAGATTTATGGGCAAACTTGCTGATAGATAACGCGCTTTCGTGACGAAAAACGATTAGTTTACGAGCAAACTAACTAACAAAGGCCGTCGAATCTCCCGCTCGAGAGAGATTCCATCTGGGGGTGAGCGTCGCCGGACGTGTCCTAGATCGGCCGGCAGGCCCCATCTATAGCCGTGGAGACCGGTGGATGAACAGCACAGAAGGTTTGGAAGAGGATTAGGGTTTGAAGAGGTAAAAAATAAAAGCAGAATCGATTGGGTTACGTCCTCGATCTACCTTAGCCCTCTGTTTGATTAGAAAACAAATTAGCTCTGATTTGGTGTGAAAACTATTAAAAATAGACTTCGAATACCGGACACTCCGACACATTGCCGAAGACTCCGATGAACAAAATTCCGCGTCTAGAGATAGCTTACCGGACACTCCGCTACTGGATACTTCGGCACTTTGCCGAACACTCTGATGACGACTCAGACGTTTTTTTAAGCCCGTAAATTTCTCGTCAGGTCTTTAAATTAGGAGAAACAACTTTCGGTGTTGCAAGATGCAAATGTACTCGTCGGACGTTGCAGCAACAACGTTACAACGAGCCGTCAAGTTAGTGCAGTCGCGGCAGGCCGGACTAGAGAAAGTTTAGCGGCCCATGCAAAGATGTCGGCCGGGTACTGTGCCCAGAGTCATACATGCTGGCCTGCTGTTTCTTTTCATCCTCTTCAGCTGCTTATGAATCTACGGTCTGTATTCTTCTCTACTGCTTCACGTTCAAATTAAGACTCCGTGGAACCACTTCCCTGCGATAACCTGCGTGCTCGTTATACCTTACAGTACCTCTTCACTTATTTTAGATGGGCAGACAAAGAAACTCTTGTTAGCACAGGAGCACAGAATTTGGAATGAGCGGTATCAGGAACATCACCCAGAAGCAGGAACTCTTGGTGCACAAAGTTGCAAGTGCACACTGCCATGGCAGTCGTCCTTTGTGCGACTACGTTGGTCCGTGCATCTCTTGTTACCACAAACTGAGGACCTTGCTTGGAATAGATCGTGGATATGCCTCCTTTTTTTTTCTTTGCTGCACAAAAATGGCTATGCTGATCCTTGCTTAATGATTTCTCAGGGTCAATACGCTACGAGATCAATTGCATGGTGGATCGCTGGCTCTGAAACAACGTACATGCAGTCGACAACGCTGCCAAACCCAAGCTGATCCATACGCTGCCTGTCAGTTGCCACCTTCTTCAACACAGCCGGTGAGCAGATCCACGTTGAGATCTCAGGTGACAAGATTTCGCAATGATCTGGTCCCCCTGCACGGAGCAGATGAGCGGATAAGCACCCTGGCTGCGCTTTTGTCTCCCGAATGCCACCGCATCAGCTCAGTCAGTGCTCGTTCGGCTCGTGTTTCATGTTTCAGCCCGAGATACGCTGGACCCAGCGTGTCCCCCCTTGTTGGAGTGGAGAACTAGCTTCTTTGTTCTTTCTGAACAAAGTACAGCTGAGACCTGAAATCACTTCGGCGTTCAGGCCATTGCTCAATCTTTCTTGTGATGCAGTCTTCTGTTTTGTCTTTCGGCTCAAGACCTGTACGTGCATGAAATTTTCATTGTAGGGATAGTCTCAAACTTTAAAAATTTTAACTTTAAACAAATCCAGAAGTGTTAATGTTCGTGGACGGAGGTGGCACCAAACTTGATACGATATCGCTAGATACAACATGAATGCTTTGACCAAGATCAAACGGATGCGCTGGTAACTTTGTACTAGCCTCCACTGGAGGTCAAGATCGGATACTATTTTCCATCATCTAAAAAGCCTCCTTTTTGTGACGTGCACACCTCTCTTTGCAAACAACGTATCCCTTGTGCATTATGCGCAATCATAAGCCTGCAACATTGTGTGCGAAAGTTGAGACAAAATGTCACTCTGCTGGTGCCAGTGATCTGCGTGTATGATCCACCGGCCCAGCTGGCACCCTGCAAGCGAGTTCTGCGCGGGAGGAATGCCACGGAAAGTAAAATCTTTAGGCTTCGTACGGTTACTTTGAAATTGGGAGGGATTAGAGTGAAATGAGGGGGATTGAATCGTTATCTAGAGAATAATGGATTTCATCCCCTTCTAATCTGGTTAGAGGAATAAACGAACGATATGAACTATGATCTTCGTTCTACCCTATGATAGAAAGTGTAATAAGAATTACATCTGTTCATAGAATAAGCTTGCTTCAACGTTCAGAACCATGTCCACTGCGCTACAGTTTAGGATTCTCAAACTTTAGAGGCAACACAGAAACTGAATCAACTAGGAGGAGCGTGAAATGCAATTATCCAACTAGAAGAGCTAGCGTGAAATGCGTAGTTCATACACGTATAAGCAACTACATGTACTCACTGTCTGATGTACACTCCTACAGGTACACAACGCAGATGATGTGCTAGAACTGCCAGAAGTTCTGTTGATTATGGCCTACCAGAGTCAGAGAAGCTGACAACATTCAAAACACATCAAAGCTCCCACAATTTGCTCAGCGATTCCAGTCCAACGGTCCCCCACGCGGTACAACGGCAGCACCATTGAACAACACTGAGCACAGCAGAATCCTGATCAATACAAAGAAAGAGATAGGGTGTGCGCACATGAAACGATTTCCTGACGAATCCTTACAGACAGCAGCAGTTAGTGACAAAGCAAACCTTCCTGAAGTTAACATATCAGGTCCACATCTCTCTCTCTCTCTCTCTCTCTCTCTCTCATGAGAATGTCCACTAGTCAGCTACTGTGCATAAAAGATTTCATGATATTATTTGTTCATTAGGTAGAAGGATATTATCAATACCATTCCACCCAGACAAGCTCTGTGACTAGAGCTATTCAAGCTAGTACAATATGGGAGCAACAGACTGACAAAAACAGTGTCAGAGAAGCAGTGTACTCCAGTAAATAGTACTACACCCAGCCTTGCATCATATGCAGCTGGATAATTGAGAATCCATGTGAGTAGCCTACAAAGCCTGAGGTTAACACTGGGTTGTTTGGGCATCTAATATAATCAGGAACTCAAACAAGTCTTCTTATGTTGCCGCCAAAATAGAACATCCAAGAAGATAACTAAGATCATAAGACGCAAGAACCAGCGAAGCAACCACTCCAGAGCTTCTAGTTATTACTCTCCGTTGTTATGCTCCTTTTTTGCAGTGAGACCAACAGTGTTGTCATCGGCACTGACATTGTTATCGGAGCTGTAGCAAGTGTGCTTCTTGGATGAGCCCTTGCACTGGCCAACTGGGTACTTGCGTGCGTTGATTTCTATCTTGCGAAGGGCAGCCTTGCCAAGATCTACACCGCACATGTCCGATAATCGGACCAGGTAGAGAAGCACATCAGCAAGCTCCTCACCCAAGTGCACCTTCTCGGCTTCATCCCAGCCTGGTAACCCTTTGGGTACCTCCCCTTTCCATTGGAATATTTCAGAGAGCTCCCCCACCTCCCCTACCTGCAGATAGCATGAAGCAAACACACATTACAATTAAGGGGCATGAAGGAAAAAGGTTTTGCTATATGCCAACTAGACTAGGCCCAGGAGCCAGTTGGTACTGCACCCACATCGCCCATTATGGGCATCTCCTAGGTGGTGACACTTGGGAACAAAGGGGTGCCTTACAACTTTTTGTTAGCCCCCACCACAACATAAGGCCAAAAGGGTACATCAGGAGCAGAAGAAGGCATCTGGTGAGGTGAGTGGGATCCTGCAGAAACCCAACTCATCCAAGCTGTTGAAACGGATAAATCTATAGTGGAAAAGCGAAAAGAGAACGTTGCAACAGGATATATACATCGGCAGCTATTCCCAGGGAACTCAGGTGTCAGGACTGAAGATATGTTGTTTTATCTGCTGTACTGTTTGTACAGTTTTCTTTGTGAAAACCTATGTCAGGATGGTACATACCGTTTTTAGGTGGGAATAAGAACCATGTGTTATGTCTGTATGGTTTCATTCCAAACTTTCAAAGGATAGGGGAAAAATGATGCAGTCTAGAATACATGCACTTTCCTCACCAGAGTTGTAAAAGTACATATGGAGAGGTTCACACAAAATACAAAATATTTATAAAATTTGACTACCTTTACATTTTATTTTCCATTTCTCTTATTATAAATGAGCCAATGTCAATGTTTACAAAAAATTTCAATAAACTGGGCGAGCATCCCTTTCATCTTAGTAAACCATGAAGCAGTTTGACCAATTTTAACCTTAAGCTTCAGAAAGCATTAGGCACTAGATTGATAAACTAACATTCGACGAAACACAGGAAACACCGCAACACATACTAGGTGGATCTAGAAATGCATTTTTCCACTAACTTTGAGATTTAAAGTTAACCTACAGAAGGAAATTGCTACCGGTAGACACAACACACATCTATATTAACTCTGCCAGATGCGACATCCTCTAACCAAATTGGTCTGCTAGTGAAAATGTCATTAGATCGATAATAACACAGCAATATGAACAGAACAATACACTAAATCAACAGGTAGAATCGTAGAAGCACCACGGATGATTGATCCATTAGAGCTTTAAAGGTGAGGCAATGTAGCACCTCACTCTTTTCCCCGGAAAGGGACTGCACCTCACTGTTCACCCAGTACAGATCGAACTGTTAACAGAACACAGTCCAACACAATAGTACCCTCATTTCATTTAATCACCCAATTCTCCACCAGACAATGAATGAGTAAACGGCATCTTAAGCCTCAGCAAAATTAGGGGAAACTAATTTGAAGAGCTTTGATTCTCACTTTCTACTCCCTGTTCCCCCACGAACGTCGTGGAGCTCAACCATACGAGGACAGCCCCCCATTAACAGGGCAATGTAGTACTAAAAGAGAACAAAAAGGGGCCGGCCTGACAACTAGGGACGACGAGGCTTTTCCGCGCAATCATTCTGGCTTCTCCGGACCAGAAGTGGACTGCCAAAAACCCTCATCCTTATCCTCGTTCTTTTCCGAAAAAACATTTTGCCGTCGTCGCACCCCCAAGACGATAAGGAAACCCTCAAATCAGCTACTAACACTCTTCGAATCAATCGGAGCAAGCAAGGTTTAAGTCCGGGGAGAAGGAACACGGGAGGAAAGGAAGGGAGGTGGAGTAGACGGACCAGAGCAAGGAGGAGGTTCCGGGGGGCATGGAACTGCTCCCAGTCCCTCTCCCTAGCGAAGTCCGCCATCCGCTTCCGCAGCGCCTCCAGGCTCACTGCCTCGCCGTCACTGCCACCAGCATCGCCGCCGCCGCCGCACTTCTCCCCCTCCACACCGTTCATCTCCTTCTTCCCTCTCCCTCTCTGATTATTTTTAAAATTGCCCCCTTCTCTCTCCTCGGTGAGACTGAGGCAGCAGAAAGGAAGGGAAGGCGATGAAGAGGGACTGGGATGGGGAAGGAGGGAGGAGGGCTATAAATAAGGGAGGAACGGAGGAGTGGGGTTGCAGTAGCATACTCGGGGTTTCTTTGGCAACGGGCGCAAAGCATATCTGGGCCGGCCCGGGAGCGCCGGTCATGGGCCGGGCACATGCGTCGGTAGTGGAAAAGTACCTCATCGTTTTGTCCTTTTTCTTTTGTTCCTTCCATCCGACCAAGACAATACAGCCCCAGTTTCTTGATTATATTTTTTTATAAAACTGTCACAATTAATCGTCAATTTAACTTTATTCAAGGTCAAAAAGTTCTTGTTCGTGGCATGACGTATAAAAACCGGTCAGGTTTTTACATTTTTTTTGTGAAACCAGCAGTTTCTTTGTCACCTTATTTTTATTTTTTCTAAAATCAAAACTAATAAAACTACCAGTGAAACTGAAAACATATTCCCACTAAACCGGAAAACCATTCGGTAAGCTGAAGCAACTAAACAGTAAAGTCCTGCATGGAACGTTCAATTTTTTACATTTTTGTATTTTTTCTGTGAAACACTGTAAATTCTTATGAAATTCATGCTCCTAACATGGCATGATGAACTCATCATAACCACTCATCACAAAATTAATGTTGAATATAATTAATAGTAATGGCTTGGTCTATTAGTTTTTAATAGATTAATACTGGTTCAAGTGGAAAATAATCTTAAATTATGGAGTGTCAATTTCTATGATGAATGGTTAGAATTGATTATGATAAAATTTACCAAGGTAACACAGAGGATACAAATTTATAGTAAACACGTAAAAAAAAGCGGTTTACTATAACATTTTGATTGAATTTTATTAAAATTTAAAATGATCTAAACAATTTTCGATGAAGCGAGTCCCACCAATTTCAACTGTTTAAACAAAATTGTTCATCTTGGTTCGTGGACAGAGTGACAGCCGCGCGTCCGGCCCGGTGCGGATCGTCGTCGTGCGGGCGCATTGAGTAATCGATCTCTCTCCCGCTGACAGACACATGGGAACGCAAGAAAGGTGGCGAACGCGAACGCGGTTGCCACGCACGGGCGCGCCACTCCATTATCGACTCGACTGCGCTTTGGTCTCTCTCTCTCTCTCTCTCTCTCGGGATTAGATTAGTCGGCCTGCACTAATCTCTCTCTAACTCTCACTCCCCCTTCCCTCTTGCTTCACTTGTTCGTTTCATCTTTTCGCCGATTCTGCTCTGCTCAGCTGGATCCTCGAAAGCTACCGCCCGCCGCACCTCTCTCTCTCTCTCTCTCTCTCTCTGCTCTCTACCCCGCCTCAGACCCGTCGTGGAGTGGAGTCAAGATCCGTCTCCCCACGGTAAGCGATCCCGGCCGGCTTTCCTCCCTCTCCTATTCTTGGTTCTCCCCGGGCCAGATCCGAATCTCCTCTCTGTCTTCAGCTCTTCTCCATCCGTCGTGGATGCGTGGCGTCTGACCCGAACCCGTCGATTGGATTAGGTCCTCCTCATCCTCCGTCGTCGTCGTCGGCTTCGCCTCCTCCCTCGAGATCGGAGGCGACAGGCGCCGCCGCCTGCCGGACTTGCCGGTCCTCGGCGGGCGTCCGGTGAATGCGCGGCCGCGCTCCAAGCCCGCCGCCGCTCCTGCTCACCCGGGTTCCTCGTGCTTGCCACTCCGGCCACCGCTGACATTCAATCGGTACGGTTCCGCCGCACGTCGCGCATTGATTGCCGTGGCAGTACAGCAGCGAAGCGAACAGCTCATGGCAGCCTTTATTATTATTATTTTTTCTCTCTTTTTTCTTGAACTATTTTAGTTGTCAGCAAGTAGTGGGGGGCTGTTACTAATTCCACCATGATCGGTTGGTTACTTTGTCTGGACAAGTGATTTAATGGCGCTCTTTATTAAGTTTACAGCCTGTATTATCTCATCTCCTGTTTAGTCAGTGGCCATTGCAAGGTGGAGTACTGCCTTGCCCTTGGTCTGGAAACAAGTCCTTTCTACCTCTGTTTCTCGACAAGTTAAAAATTTTGCTATTTCTCTTGTCCTGTACTCCTGTTTATATGTCATACTACTATATTGATCAGTTGACTTCTTCTTCTCATGAAAGGCGACCTCCATATCTTAGCATCACTGACGGGATCATTTCCTTGTCTTCTGCAGGTAATAACGACTTGAAGCAGCATGAGTTGACTGCCCAACCATTCTGAGGGCTGGGTTCTACTGAAGATGGTTATATGAAGCTTCAGCCTGAAACCGAGACCGATGCCGAGGCTTTGGTCTCGGCGGCATCAAGGAACCTCTCATCCTCATCTTCTGCATTTGTTTCTGCAAACCAGTCCCCTTTCTTCACGCCACGGTCACTGTCGGCCCATGTCCCAGAGCATGCCGACCCTGAGAACAAGTCTGCGGTGGTTGGCATTGCACTGAAGATCAGTGACATACTCTCCAACGACTCCTTGGTAAAGCAGCATCCACCATCAGCCAACGTTGGGGTCTTGCAGTCAGATGTGTCTCCTCCTATTAGTCTGTGCACCTCAAGCAATTTTGGCACTCCAGCGATTGTGTACAACAACCCCAGCTTCATTTCCACATACAGTGGCCCGTGCCAAGGTAGTTCATCAACAACTAGCAATGGTGACCGTTTGGCTTGGAAAGACAAGCAGAAGAGGCTGGGAGGAGCATATCGGAAATCTTCATCGTCTCAGCCCACAACATCAGCTGCCTCTGTCAGCAGGTTTCGGAGTTACGATGTGTACATTGGATTTCATGGCCGCAAGGCTTCGCTGCTGAGGTTCACAAATTGGCTTCGCGCTGAGCTCGAGGTCCACGGAATCAGCTCCTTTGCCTCTGACCGGTCCAGATGCCGGAATTCCCACAGCCACGATGCCGTCGAGAGGATAATGAATGCTTCCACATATGGAGTTGTTATCCTCACAAAGAAGTCATTAGGCAACCCTTACACAATTGAGGAGCTCAGGAATTTCTTTGGCAAGAAAATTCTGATCCCAATATTTTTTGACTTAGGTGCTGCTGATTGCCTTGCCAGGGATATCATTGAGAAGAGAGGAGAACTGTGGGAGAAACATGGTGGTGAGCTGTGGATGTTATATGGAGGGATGGAACATGAATGGATAGAATCGGTTGATGCTCTGTCCCGAGTAGTAGATGTGCAGCTAGAAGCAAATGATGGCAATTGGAGAGATTGCATACTGCAAACCGTTATTCTCTTGGCTACAAAATTGGGCAGGAGAAGTGTGGTTGATAAGGTGAACAGGTGGAGAGGGAGAATGGCAAAGGAGGAATTTCCATTCCCTCGTAACGACGATTTTGTCGGTAGGAAAAAAGAACTCTCAGAATTAGAGCTCATTTTGTTTGGTGATGTCACCGGGGATGGGGAAAGAGAATATTTCGAGCTCAAGACAAAGCAGAGAAGAAAAGGCCCTGTGATTAGGCGGTCATCGAATAATCATGAGCAAGTAAATACCGATGACAGCAAAGGCAAGGAACCAATTTTGTGGAAGGAGACTGAAAAAGACATTGAAATGCAGAGACTGGGTAGTCCATCACAACATGGGCGTCCTTTGAGAATGAAGAATGGGGTAAGGTATGGAAGGAAGAAAAGATTTAGGAAGATACTTTATGGAAAGGGTATTGCTTGCATATCAGGGGAGCCTGGTATTGGCAAGACAGACTTGGTTTTGGAGTATGCATACAGAAACTTCCAGCGATATAAGATGGTTTTATGGGTCAGAGGGGAGAGCAGATATATTCGACAGAACTATTTGGCTCTACGGACTTTTTTGGAGGTAGATTTAAGTGTAGATAGTCACTTGCATGAGAAAGGAAGTGATCGATGCTTTGAAGAGCAGGAAGAGGAAGTCATTGCCAAAATTCGGCAAGAATTGATGCGTGATATACCTTTTTTAGTAATAATTGATAATTTGGAGAGTGAGAAGGACTGGTGGGATAAGAGAGTTATAATGGACCTTCTGCCACACTTCGGTGGGGAGACTCACTTCATTATAACAACACGTCTTCCGCGTGTGTTGAACTTAGAGCCTATGAAGCTTTCTTATTTATCTGGTGCTGAGGCAATGACTTTAATGAAGGGAGGTGTGAAGGACTATCCTTTGGTGGAAATTGATGCACTCAAAAACATTGAGGAGAAGCTTGGAAGACTAACTCTTGGCCTTAGTATTGTTGGAGCTATACTATCAGAGCTTCCAATCACTCCAACCAGACTTCTTGATACGTTGAATCGGACACCTCCGATAAGAGATTTTTCTTATAGTGAAAGAGAAGTTCTCAGCTTGAAAAATCATGAAATCCTTATCCGGCTCCTGGATGTATGCTTATCAATATTTGACCATGCAGATGGTCCTAGGAGTCTAGCAACTCGGATGGTTCAAGTGTGTGGCTGGTTTTCACCTTCTGCTATTCCAGTTCACATGTTGGCTCTTGCTGCACATAAAATTCCAAAGAAGCACATGAGGGGTCCAAGGTGGAGGAAGTGGTGGCGAACACTAACTTGTGGCCTTGCAAATTCTAGGATGAAGAGATCTGAAGCTGAAGCGGCTGCTATGTTAATGAGGTTTGGAATTGCCAGGTGTAGTTCTAAGCCTGAACATGTACAGTTCCATGATCTGGTCAGGTTATATGCAAGAAAACGAGGCGGCACACGAACAGCTCAAGCTGTGGTCCAGTCAGTATACCTCCAAGGTTCAATCAAATATTCGTCTGAGCACCTGTGGGCTTCCTGCTTCATGGTTTTTGGGTTTGGTTCTGATCCACTGCTGGTAGAACTGAGGCCATCTGAACTGATACTCTTTGTGAAACAAATAGTTGTGCCACTAGCAATACACACATTTATCACATACTCCCGATGTAACGCAGCATTAGAACTGCTGCGCCTGTGCACCGACGCAATAGAGCGTGCAGCTGAGGCCATGCTTGCTCATGCTGGCAAATGGAGAGAAGCATCATATTCATGCTTTAGGCCAGCTCAGTCAGAATCCCAGTACACTTATCTTTGGCAGGAACTGGCTCTCTTGAAAGCTTCTGTACTAGAAACAAGGGCCAAACTGATGCTCCGAGGTGGACAGTATGACATTGGAGATGATCTGATAAGGAAGGCTATATTTATCCGCACTTCCATCTGCGGAGAGCATCATCCTGACACTGTTTCTGCTCGAGAAACCCTCAGTAAACTCACAAGGCTTCTTACAACTGTTCAGCTTAGTTGATTCATATAGTTTAGGAGTTCACCCATATATTCTTTTTCAGTGTGGCTTTCCTGTATACCGTACAAAATGCTCCAAATCTTGAAATAACAAAGTAAATTTATCTTCAGTATTCTTTATGCAATATATACCAACTCTAGATGCACTTTTAATCTATGCTGTCACTTTATGTCAATGACATGTATGACCAGACCTTACGTAGCATCGACTAACTTGCTGGTATAGATGAATGAAATTTTTTCCTGAAAGTGATGCTTGGATGCAAATATCCCTATTCTTTATATTTTTCTCCTTGTGCTGAACAATGCCTTCTCCTGTGTTTTGTATCTTGTTTAATCAGTATACTAAGACACTCTGTTCTAGACTTGTAACTACATGCACAGAACGCTAATGTGCAAATTCACGGTACCTTAACTGTAAGGTATCTATGCACAGAATGCATAGATGGTTCGATGTCATGGAGTATTTCGTTTGATTCTGGCTATGGACCTTGATTATATTGAATAACTTAAATTTCTTCTGCGCAGAGGCGTTACGTAATGCAGTTTGTAAGAGGTACAAAAAAAATTGGCGCTGAAGATGAAAGTTATTTTTTTGTTATGTTAATGTTGCATCGTTTCATTTTTATTACAATATTTGTTTTTGAAAATCATATAATACACTGTTTTATCAATCACACTATTGTTTATTAGTTCCTCATCTTTGGCCATGCTCGTCGATGAGCCTCTGTAGAAGAAAGATAAAGATTTTAAGGGAGACTTAAATGAACGTGAACCGTCTGTATATACGGATCTCGAGGAATTAAGTGTTCTTTTATCTCTTAAAAGGTAAAAAGGTAAAAGCTCTTTAATAATTTTTAATTAATATAATATTTATTTTAGAAAGTAATATTATAGTTTTGAAAACTTATGTATGCGTAATTTTAGCTTCTTAAAAAAAATAAACGTTTCGGATATATATTTTTAGAAATTTTTGCATGCATCAGTTTTTGAAAAGTAACATAATTTTAGCTTTTATAAAAATAAACGGCTCAGACTCCTATCCAAGGCAGCGGCGGCGGCATGAACAAGTCCCACGCGTTTAGACAGCCGCCCAACGCCATCGTCTCTTGCAACATCGCGCGGAACTATTTTGGCTTCATCATCGCCTTCCTACAAGGCTACAAAAGCAAAACGATCTCGTTCTTATGCTCCAAAGAAATGACCTGAATTAGTGAATTGGCCCTGCCGCGCAGCATGGCCATGAAGAGGTTTGTGAACAGCCCGAACAGGTGACATGAGCTCCAACCGGGCGCACACCTCGCCGCTATGGCGCCCGAGGCGGAGCGTTCGAAGGAAAGGATCTAACGTGCCATCACGCCAGAGAGCTCCATCCGACTTGCGCACAGAAGCAGCATTACAATGGTGGAATCCATGATCAAGATGCAACTGACAGCGGATCCAATGAATATGTTGTTTTCTATATGGAACTCGGGATGGAGATTCAGGCACCATAACACCCCAGCTTACGCCCCATGTTTTTTATAGGGATTCATCTTCTGACAGAAAGTGTCATGACTTTAGATGTGTCACCCTAATCTATTTGATTCAACGTCTATGACAGTCACAGATGTCATATGCACTTGCAGGTCTAGCAAGATCGTAAGTATGGAACAAGACAAGCTCTAGCTCTAAGCATATATGTATTTCTTCAGGACTTATCAGTATGCATGGATCCCAAGACGCACACACAGCATTTTCAGAATACACCACAATGAAGTAATCTTTTGCATTACGGCCATTGAACATATACTAGGTGTTTGCAATGGCATGTAAATATGTAATGATTTCCTCCTATAAGCGTATAGATCGCTAGTAATAACTTCTGCAGCAGATTATGCCCATAAGGAATGAAGCTCGGCAATTGTGGGTCATCTGTTCAACTTGCTTCTGGAATTTTGTTCCACTCTTAAAAATAAGAGAAAACAGAAATATTACAACAGGTCAACACGTTTATGGATATCATCAGGGTAAAACTGACGACCCACAATTTAATGTACAACGTGTCTATAACAATAACAAATTCCAGTCAGCCTGCTTCAGACTTGAACAGAGTAACGAACAATGATGCGCATCGTCCAAGCTGAACCCAGAAGTTAGTTGAAGATCACCAGTTCTTGCCATCCTAATAGCAGTTTGGCCTGGCTATATTCCCGCTAACAGGAATCAATGCAACTTCCATCCAATTCAAAAGTCAACTAAAAGTTTCTTCCTCTGTATTGTTGCATATCCTGCCACAAAAAGGATTCCAAACACAGAAGGCATGAGTCGCTCAAAAAAAAAAAAAGAGAGCACAAGTTCTAATTATCTTGCTCTGATTGGTAAAAGGTACAAAACAGGGCGTTGTTGTCTTACAGGCGGGTAATAATAAACAGGACGAGTCTGCCCAATCATCATCTGCTGTCCATACTGCACAACATATTATTGAAATCAATTTAGCCCACAGCAATAAGGAAAATTGTCATTGTGCCATCAACTTGTGGTTTGAACACCATGCCCAGCTATTAGACAAGTGTTCCAAATATAGTGTCAACTATATATAGGTGAAACATGAAATAGCTGAGATGGTACAGATGCTGAGATGCATAACACAATGGTTAACATAAAATGATTTACACAGCATATTGTGAAATATAATTTATTGGTTAGCCTTAGATGAGAACGATGCACCACATAGATGGGACTGTGTACCATGCAAGTGAAGAAAATTTTGAACACTAAGCATAGAAGTATATCATCATTACTTAATATTTATAATTTGTCAAAACCTGGTTTCCAACATGTTAAACAACTGAACAAGCACGGTAAACTTCATTACAAATACAACTTTCACCTGTGGCCCAGCAGCATGCATGTAACCCTGAGGCGAAGTTCCAGGATGAGCATTATAAATCATAGGCTGGCCCCCATAAGCTGGCGGAAACTGCAATAGAATTGAAAAAAAATTGAATTCAGAAGCAGAACAGAAAGATGTTAAACCACTAAGCAAGATGACGTATTGAAGTACAACCTTTTTGAAAACAATAATGCAAAATAGTTTGAACAACTTTCTCGTTATCTAGTCAAGATTCTAACAAACAGGATAAACTACAACCATAAGAGAGATTGATTAAGGATTGGCATCAATTGCCTGATTATCATGTGGCACCATAAAAATTATTTATGTCAACATTAACTGCCAAACAGGAAAATTTACAACTATAAGAGAGATTGATTCAGGATTAGCATAATAAGTTGCCTGATTATCATGTAACAAAGTAAAAATTATTAATGTCGACATTAACTGCCAGTGAGTCTAAATAATGCAACAGAGAGGAAAAAATGAGTTCATAATTCATACATCTATAAATCTTTAGACGTCTATATTCACTTGAATATACATGTGATACTCATTTTGTATAAATATGAGCGTCCAAAGTAAAACATAATACAAGCGCTCACCCCCATGCCCATTGGTAAACCAGGTCCAAGAGGAGAAGTTGGTATGTTATTAGGGTAGTAGTATGATCCATCAGATGCTGGAGAATGCGGTGGCCTCACAGGTACTGATGGAGTAAAACTCTTGGCATCAGGGTTCAGCTTGAATTCCTGATAAAAAAAAAAACTGCTAGTCATTAATAAATGACTCAAACAAAGGAGCAGATGTTCATGAGCACAAAAAATGTCTAACGGACATAAGAATATATGGAAATAACTTTCTGAAAGACAGACCTTAGCATTTGGGTTCAAAGTTGATTTTTCTGAGGTAAGAGATCCCATTGAAGAGCTTGGTGACAAGCCAGGAGCACTTGCAACTGAGTTTGCAGTAATGCGCTCTGATGTTGATGATGTAGAACTGCTAGGTCTTTGAGAGTTCATAGGTTCCACTGAAGAAGAATGTTTGCTAGATGCAGCTAAATCAGGTTTTACGCCATCTAAGGACCTGAATCCTTGTTGAGAAGATGGTGGTTCGTATGGACGTGAACTTGACAGCAGCCCATCCAAATCTGTAAAGATTAGTATACTATATAATATATTCTACTGTCAAAAAACCATGGAGCAATTTAGAACAACAGAAAGACAAAATGCTCAAATCAATTCAATCAGATCATTATATTTCAAGAGATAAGTACTCCGAAATTTACAGATGCACATTACTAAGTTCAGTGGTGCAACGTCATCATTGATGATTAGTGATATAGCATGTAATGTCAAAATCTTGTTATTATGGAGCAAGTATTCCATTTTTGGGGTTTTTTTTTTGGTTGACAAAAACACTCTCAATAGAGATAAAATGCACCCTGGCAGAACAAACAAAGATATTGACCCACAGCTAGCCCCTGGGAACACCTTGCATCACTACTTGGCACCCAGTGAAGAAATGATTCTATTGAATTGACTTCTGAATTCTTATATATAATAACGACTTCATCACAGAAATGCAAATTTAGTTACAGAGAACTACAAATCTTAATGACATATACATCAAGTAAATTATTAACTGGGAGAAAAATCACAATTACAAGCTACCAATGAACAATGAGCACATATATGAAGAAAATGCAGAGCTAAAGCGTCAAATCAATATTGGCAAAGGCAAAGTTTACATGCATAGAAAATTTCCAACTTATGCATAAATTTACCACTCACCTTCAGAAATCTGTGGTCTAACCCCTTCCGATAACTATTGAGAAAACACACAAAAAAGAAAAAGTTGAATCGAGCTGTGAGAGAGGATTCTCATGATTAAATTTGAATAGTGACAAACGAAAACTTACAGCACTCTCAGTTTGAGAACTCCTGTTGTCCTTGTCATAATTACTATCTTTGTCCAGCTTATTAGCCAACCTAAGGTAACAATAGTACATCAGACTGTCAGAAGAAATCAATTGCATTCACATCTGATGCAACATGTCATTATTAGTAATCCCATGGAAAAAAAAAAGTCAATATCTAACTAGAACCCACTAAAGAAGAATTTTAGAAACCCAAATGCGGACTTATACATGCAATTAGGAAGGGAATATCATATAGAGTTTTAGCAGAGTATAAATTTCACAAAACTAAAAAAATTTGCATTGTTGTAGCACAAAACTATGAAATTTTGAGCATGTTTAAAAACTACAACTATTTTAACCCTTAGCAACACAAACTAAAACTGCCACATGTGTCGCTGAAATGTGGAACCAGACCATAGAGCACTTAGTAGTTATGTCACAAAAGTACAAAACAACTAGTTCAGCCCATGTAACAAAGAATTACAACTTCTGTGGCCTGATCCCACATGTCATCCACACAAGTGCTCTATGGTCTGGTTCACATGTCAGCAACACATGTGGCACAGTTTTAGTTTGTGTTGCTAAGGGTTAAAATAGTTGTAGTTTTTAAACATGCTCAAAATTTCATAGTTTTGTGCTACAACAGTGCAAATAGTTGCAGCTTTCTGAAAGTTAGTCATTTTATTAAAATAGTAACTTAAACCAGACATAATATGCATTATTAAACAACACCAGTTGGAATGGATCATTAGTCAAAACGAGGAGACACATTAACGGAGCTAATTTTGCACTCAAGAAAATGAAATAACAGCAGTTTGATTTTTTCACTGAAGATGACAACCTATCAATCCTAGCTTGTCCAGAGCTCCAACATTTGTACAAATTTAGTGCAACTTAACAGCAGCCAGATCACATATTTTGTCCTGGTACGTTACAAAATATATATGTATCTGTATGTGGATTTAATTTTATAGTCTAAACTTATAATCTAATATAAATGCATTTCATACCTATTTTCATCGATGGACAATTGGTTATTTGTCTGGTAATCAGACAACACCTGGTCAAAATTATTTGTTTCTATACTGGGAGATAGATCAGTGTCAAAAAATACATATGAAGATTCTTCATCCTGCACGTCAAGGACAAATATTAAGAGATATAGCATTTCATGATATACAATAATATAGTGCATACTGCATATAGCTACTGCTACTTACTATGTGAGTTAGAAATTACTTATTGAAAATCAGAAGTTCAAGAGAGATCCAGCTAATTAAAAATGAAGAGAAAAATGGAAGACCCACATCCCCCAATCTCAGGATCAAGTTTGTTTCGAATGTATGCAGTTACTTTTAAACCCAAAACCATAATACACTGCTCTGCGCACAGGTATTGAAAAAAAACGAAGTGCAGCCAGTGCATGTAGCTCCCATTAGCACAGGATCTGCCGATCTGGCCACTTTTGAGTCTTTGTATGCAGACTTTCAATGCATATCTGCAAGAGGCTGTTTCTACTTTCTAGCACTCGAACCCGTGACCTCGTGGTCCTAACTCCTAAGGCGACAGCTTTACCGCTGCGCCAGGGTTCCTAAATATTGATTATTGTGATATTTCTCTGTATTTGTTTTTACTCGGATGTCTTTTTTCCATGTGTTTTGTCCTTTACAGGTTTCATCTCTAGCTTACCCCAACTTGCTTGGGACTAAAAGGTTGTGTTTTTGTTGCAAATAGGAATACAATAAGGTCATTACCATTGTGGACGAACATGCAAGTGAATTCTTGCGGTTAATGTTTCCTGTCTTGGTAGGTGTATCAACATGATTTGTAGTGCTTGATACATTTGGAAATGACTTAAACTTGCTGTTGTCAGTGTCCCTACGCACGGCCGAATACTTAATCTCTTCATCATGGTCCAAGTCATCATCCAAACATAAGCCTCTTTCCTGCAGGAATAATCTCATTGCTGTTTTTATAATACAAATGTCTGCTGCGGAAGAAGTAAAACATGGTGAAAATGAAGAAAAAGTGGAATTTTCTCTCCCTAGAGTGTATCTTTTGTTGGTACTACAGCCACTCTCATTATCTAATCAAAAGACCAATATCAAACCAGCAATTTGAACATAACATACCTCAGCAAGATGAATATCTTTGGTATCTTCTCCTTCTATTTCTCTAGCTATTCTTGAAGCATGCTTTTCTAGCTCTCTCATATGAGGACCTCTCTCAAGCTTTGTAGTATAAATTTCTTCATTGAAAGTACTCTTTACCCCAAACAAAGTTGCATTTGTTTCGAACTGGTCCCAACTCCTAGAAAAACTTGAACTGTAAATAGCATGCTGTCTTTTATTTTACATGATAAAGCTATATATCTGGCAACCAGAATTACATCTATATTTGGTTCTTTCATAGCTTTGTTAGAGATATATTCCCTTCTGTACAGATATATTTCTTTTCCTCTAACACCTCACTGTATGAGGGGCTATATGCATATTGTACATTTGTAGCACCACATGTACTTTATTTATATGGGCCTACTGGCCTCCTGGAAATACTATCTCTGATTTCCCTAACATGGTTTCAGAGCTAGGTTAGTCTAGGGTTATCAGCTTTTTTCCGGTGCATGTGGTTTCCCTAACATGGTGTATGTCATTCATAGTCATCATTACTTTATTAAACTAACCATTCATGGCATCAACATAAAGAAAATTAGCATAAATATAAGTACTTATTCCAAGATCAATGATCTAGAAAGTTGATTTACACATAAAGCAAAATTTGTAGTACCTATTTCCTTTTCTGTCATATTTTTCAAGTTCAAGGCACTCTGAATCTCCTTCATCCGGTGCCCAGCACTCGAGTTCTCGTTCTTCAAGATAATGAGTGCGAGAAATAGCAGAATCAATCAGTAAGTCCTTCCTTTTATCGTGACCAGTACCTTTTGGCAGCTCATCGCCACCAAGTGCTACATCCTGATAATTAATAAAAGATACAATGTAATTGTGCTGATGATCCATAAGAAAATCGGATGCTAATTCATGCTGCATGTCAATTCAATCCATAAGCATATCAACTTATCAAGTGCCTATGGAAAGAAACTAATAATACTGAATAGCATGTGAAATTCACCAACAGAGCATAAGCATCTGATAAAAAGAGAAAAGAGATGGCGCAAAATACCTTTGCGACAATTTGGACAAGTTCCCTTGCTGATATAATCATAGTCTCAGGCTTCTTTACAACATCAACAGCATATCTTTGTCCTTTGACAGAACCATCCTTTATAATCTGAGCCATTTTCAGGACTACTCCTGCAGTAGAAGCTTGAAATTAAGTATTGAAGGAATATCAGAATAATTAAGGAAATGCTGGTTTCCTACCAGAATGTTAAAGATGATTCCTAAGAATTATGCAAGGTAAGTTGACGAAAGAGAGAGGTGTACCAAAGTCTTTGTTAGAGTTTGTTGTATGGAAGATCCCAGAGATAAGAGATCCATCTTTCACATGCACATCCACATGATGCCCAGTAAGTTGTGTTAAAACATAGATCAACCTATCCCTTGCAGGAGTTGCTTGCCCCAATTTCCCACCATTTTCTAGACCAGAATAAAAAATTATCAACAATAGCTCTTGAATAACAACCATAAAAAGTGAAATAGGATGCTCACCTGTACTGCTAAAACCACCAGATAATGACTTCATCAAATATGTCTTATTTTCAAGCCTTCCACTGCCCTCCCTGTCCGGCTTCCGATGGGGGAATCCGTTCACAGAAGGCCGAGAAGTTTCCATCTGCTGTTGATGATTCATCATTCCTGTAAAGTATCATACAATAGGAAACATTACAATAAACTCCAGAATAGATGCCACATTAATTACATGTAACTAAGTTCTATGTCAGCAGACATAATTTGACAAGCCATACATTTAAGAAGTGACATCGTCACAACTCAATGCTATACTGAGCAATGCAAAGTTGCATACATGAATAAGAATGATCACAGAAAAATTAAATTCTTATGAGATGCTGAGGTACTTAACCCAATGAGTTTAGTATTAGTTATTGGAGGCCACATACAATTACGATCAGAATTCACACAAATTCACTTGTTCCTTGCGTGTTCCTTGGACCTCCATTTACAAGTCCGAATAGGTGACTTAACCCACCAGACATACAGATTGATACACATGTGGAACTGAGTTTTGTCGAGATCAAATTACAATATTGGCAATGGGATTTCAATTGCAACAAGCCCATTTGACTAGCTAGATGAAAACATCACATTGCCACAGCTTACATCAAGCTTAAGTGCTAGCTGCTGGATCCCAGCATAGGCGCAGCCAGCCAAAACAAATGACGAAGCTGAATTTATAATATATCCTAAGCAACAATCTGACTAATACAAAAGCACCAGCAAATCACGCGGGAACAATATCAGCTCGCTGCAGCTGGATACAAATGAAATCCAACCAGAGCAACAGAGTTCAAAGAGGCTTGTACGCCCCCAATCCCGCAGATCTAATCGACCGCACGTAGTTTCACGACGGAGCGTCGGCGCGAGCCACCCGTACCGAATCCCGATCCGACCGGAGGCGGCAGCGCGGGGCAGGGGAGGGAGGGATGTCTCCAAGCGAAGGAGGCAGAAGCTACCTGCTGCGGCGAAACCCTAGGGTTCCGGGGGCCGGTCGGATCGTCGCCGGGGACGGATTGGAGGCTCCGGTAACGCGCGAGCAGATGCGGGGGCGGAGACGAGGGGTAGCCGGGACGGAGGGAGTTCGCTGCCGCCGGAACCCTACGAGAGCAGCTCTGGACGGCGACGGCGCGCGCGGAGGTGGCGGGGGGTCGGGTTGGGTAGCCGCCACAGACAGCTGCCGCGCGGCGCGGAAGGCAGGAAGAAAGGCCAATGAATCTATGCGGTGGCGTGGGGTGCTGCTTTTTCTCTTGGGGGGGGGGGGGGGG